>JAQHUG010000234.1:499511-514443 GCA_028555095.1 Dicrostonyx torquatus | reverse complement strand
GACAATGCTGACCTCAAATGCAGACATTCTCTTGCCTCTGCTGGGAGGCACTATCCCCAGATATTCTACTTATTCTCCCTTAGCCTGGAGGAAAACAGGAAACACGGTTGGCATAGAAATAGACTGAGGAAGAGACTATGCACTCCCTGCACTTAGACCAATCGCTAGTGACTGAAACCCTCTGAATCTATAAGCTTTCCAATCAGTGTTCATAAACTAGGCAATGTATTCTAAATGTACATGGGAAAGATCCCCACACAATTTATCATTTACACCTTTTTTTTTCCTCCCCCAAGAGGGCCTTTTGAGACAGAATTTCTCTGTGTAATCACCCTGGCTATCCTGGAGCCTTTAATTCCAGCATTCAGGAAGAGGCAGGAAAATTTCTGTAAATTCAAGGTCATCTTGGTCTATGAAGCAAATTCCAGGACAGCCAGAGTTGTTACACAGAGAAAAACAACAATGATAAAACCCAAAAAACAAAAACTAATCATGTAGAATTCCTCTCTGTATGCTATGAATATGTTTTATTACCAAGGGTTATTAAAGAAGCTGTTTCAGCCAACGTCTTAGTAAAGCCAGGTGGGAAATCCGAACAGAGATATAGAGAGAAGTAGGCAGAATCAAGGAGACACCATGTAGCTGCCAAAGGAGAAAGACATCAGCCGGCAGCCAGAACCTTTACCAGTAGGTCACAGCCTCGTGGTGATACACAGATTAATAAAAATGGGTTAATTTCAGATGTAAGAGTCATTTAATAAGAACCTGAGCTAATAATTCAAGCAGTGTTTATTAATATTAAACTATTAATATATTAAGCTATTAATATATTAAACTATCAATATAGTTTCTGTGTGATTATTTGGGTCTGAGCAGCGGGGAAATGCAAGAGCAGTCTTTGCCTAAAAAGCAACAAAAACAGAAATAAGGGCTAGTGGTGTGGGTGTGATAGAGTCTAGCATGTCTAAGGAGGTCCTGAGTTCAATCCCTAGCACAGTAAAAATAAAAGGAAAAAAAAAGAAAAATTAACCAGTAGAAACATTGTAAATTTTAAAATGTATTTACTTAATATCCAATTATGAGACTATTATGAATTAGCTAACTGAAACTCGAAATCATTTAAAATTAAGAATACAAAATATATAGAATTAAAAAATTAAGGTAGTGCTTATTTTTAAAGGCTAGACAGTGGGCACTTCAGAGGGGGGGCAAACTGATAATACTAGCACAGGGCACATAGCAGGATTCTGTAGAATTCAACTGAATTGTCTCTATAAATAGCATCTTCAGTGGGATGGAATGCCCATCTTACATTAGATCAGCATATACAACCATATATATGATTTACCAATCTCAGAAGACTACTTACAAATCATTACCCAAATGTGCATAAGTAGCATTAGAAGTTTACCTGTTTCTCAGTCCGTCTCTGGTTCTATCCACTTGTGGTTTGTTATAACCAGGCTGATAGAAGGATGCTGCCTGTACTGCAAGGTCATGTGGGAGGGCCAGCCCCTCCAAGGCAGCCTGCTGCAATTCTAGCTGGCTCATCTGCTCAACAGAATGGCAGGGGACAATGAATGAAAGAATGAGGAAGTTCAAATTTCCACAAAGGTCTGTCTGTCTCAAGGTTTAAAAGGTAGCTAAGAAAACAATATGACAAATAACTAAATTATGCTGCTGTTCACTGAATGATATTTTTAAAATTTAAACCGTGGGGTGAGAGATTAAGAACATTTACTGCTATTGCTGAGTATCCAGGGGTTCAATTCCCAGCACCCACATGGTAGTTCACTAATGTCATAACTCCAGTTCCAGGGGATCTGATGACTTCTTGAAAACTCTCTGGGCAATGAGCACACATGTGGTACACAAACATAAACAAAGCGTTCATATACATAAATCTAAACAGATTTTTTAATTTAAATAGTACTCATCACTCAGCAATTTTCTCCTATGAATGAACTTGAAGTAAAGTATCATTGTAGAACAAACCATGTATTTCATTGTTGCAATTCAATCTCCACACCCTACAAGCAACAGCAAGTATGAAAAGGCAAGGAGACTAGGTCTGAGAAAGAGCTCAGCCTGACCTGGGCCGTGACAGGGCTCATGGGCTTGCGCATGCCTTGGAATGGATCTCCAAGTAGCTGCTGGGGTCCTGATGGGAAACCTGCCAGGGAAGTTCCAGAATCAATAAATGTCAAGCATTAGTGCCCAGGACAATGTAAGCAGCCCCACCCTGTTGTGCTTGCTTAACAGGGAAGTGTTGCTTCTTTGGCCCAATAAAACATCCCCTTTCGTCTCTCCTCCCACAGTGTATTTATGGACGGACCTTAAGCAGAGTTCTTACTGGCCTCAACTGCTGGTGTAACCTTCTTCCCATTAAGTTGTCACCTCTGTGCTTTTCAGAGCTGGGAGCTCTCCAGCTAACAAACTCTCTTCAGCAAACTGGCCATGCTTGACAAGCTAGCTGGCACTAAAGTAGAGTCCAGAGCTCTGAGGGTCAGTTCCCACACACTCTATATGATTGTAAGCAATATTAAGGTATCTGATTGGCAAAGGCAAGGAGCTGACAGCCTCCAGTGGTTTGATGGCAGAAACAATAACACAGCTTTCTGGAAGTGCTTCTTTTAGGCACATACACAGGATTTCACAGCTCACTGTGAACCAACTTCAACTGCTCGTCCAGAAAGTCATTACTCTGTGACTGGCTCCTTCACGTAGTTTCAAACTCAGTATGTGTAGCCCAGCGTGGCCTTAAAACTTGAGATCCTCCTGCTTCATCATCCTAAGTGCTGAGATTAAAGGAGTGTATCATCACCTCCTGGCTTTCCTCAAGTTCTTTATCAAAGACAGACCTAAGAATCCAAATTAACTTTTCAGTTGAATTCTTTTAACAAGAAAACTAAAGAGCTATACTCATGTTTACTATGAACATATTGAAAGGGTAGCTCGATTAAAAAAACTATCTTCCGCTTTGACTGCACACTTTCTACATAAACTCAAAGAAAGGACTCATTTCCTTTCAAATTCTTTAAGCATACCCTTGAAAGACTGCCAAGTCCAGGGAAGAAGTCTAACCTTCTTGGACTTGAGGGGAAGACAGACATGCATAAGAGCAGGTAGTGAGGTGGGAATCTAGTCAATGGTGGAGTGCTTAACTGGTAGACATGAGGCGCAGGGTTCAATCCCCAGCAGTAAGGAACTAATTACCAATTGGTGATGGTATCCTTGGATGAAGATAGTCTGCTGATGCTGCTCGAGTTTGAAACACCTGTGACATAGGAGGAGAGGGTGCTCTTTGGCTCAATAAAGATGCAGTAGGTTCCAAGCTCCCCATAAGGCCACTGAGAAGATTGGAAGAAGCAGGTCTCTGAACCGGTTGACCAAGAAGTTCCTATAGGCAGAAATGCCAGATCCCTGTGAACAAACCTACTTCTTCCTTCTAGTTCAAAGTTTTGAAACAGGAATTCATTTTTGGAAGCTAGCCAATGTCTCTCATGCACCACTGAGGATCTGGCATCTGTACATGTAAGACATTTCCCCAAATGTTTTAGCTACCAACATTTGAGTTAAGTTAGTGCTAGAAAAACAGATCAGGTACTCAAATTCCACAGAAACTGCAAACCAGCAAACCAGAAACATTTAAAGCATCACAGCCCACCCACTTGGATTAGCAACATAGCAAATGACCTTAGGTAGCAACAGTACATCTCTGAATGCCACACAAAGGTCACTCTGAGGGATTAGTCTAAGACTGTAACATACCTGTAGGATGTTTTTAGATACAGGCTGGCCTGGAATTTCAGCCGGGGCCAACAAGTGACTGTCAAGGTTTCGCTAAAAAAGAAAGGAAGAAAACTGGTTATAACTTTAAGACAGTTTTTATTGGGGACCACATAAAAAACAGCAAATAGTCCCAAGGGAGTTGACAGTTAACAGCAAAATGATGCTCAAGTCACAGAGAACTGATTTCAACCAACTCACTCCTACTCTCATCCCATGTGTCTCAACAAATCCTTCCCATGTACATGAACAGGTATTAGGAAATACTCCCTAAAGCCAGCAGTAGTCCATCTTTGAAGAAACCTTTACTGATCATTATCAATAAGAAGATTTACTGATGAAAGAGAGTATTAAAAACAAGGAGCTGGAGAGATGGTTCAGTGGTTAAGAGCACTGGCTGCTCTTCCAAAGGTACAACCTGGGCTTTATGGCCAGCACCCATATGATGGCTCACAACCATCTATTACTCTAGTTCCAGGGGATCAGACATATTCTGGCATCCATAGACATAAGACATGCACATATATATACACACAGATAAATGATCATACACTTAAGACAAAAATAAATAGAACTTTAAAAACAGACCAGAAGGGCAGTGCTGACACACCTTTAATCCCAGTACTTGGGAGGCAGAGGCAGGCAGATCTCTGAGTCCAAGTCTACAGAGAGAGTTCCTCAACAAACTCCAAAGCTATACAGAGAAACATTGTCTCGAAAAAACAAAACAAACAGGGGAAAAAAAACAAACCAACCAGACAACAACTAAAAACAGCAGACAGGCTAGGCACGATGGTGATGCAGACTATTCTTTCTTTCTTTTTCTTTTTTTTTTTTTTTGGTTTTTCGAGACATGGTTTCTCTGTGGCTTTGGAGCCTGCGCTGGAACTAGCTCTTGTAGACCAGGCTGGTCTCGAACTCACAAAGATCCGCCTGCCTCTACCTCCCGAGTGCTGGGATTAAAGGTGTGTGCCACCACCGCCCGGCTCAGACTATTCTTTCTAGCACTCTGGTGGTTGAGGCAGAACGAATAGGAGTTTGAGAAGCTTGGGCTGCATGAAACGGCCAGGAGGTAGACAAGAGGCACAGCCTTTGCCTAAAAAGCATGGTCAGAATTGTTAACGTTTCAGAGTTTTGGCCAGGCATGGTAGCACATGCCTTTAGATCCAAGCACTTGAGACAGAGGCAGATAGATCTGAGTTCCAGGCTATCCTGGTATACATGGTGAGTTCAAGGACAACCAGGGTGACATAAAGAGACCCTGTCTCAAAACAACACCCCAAAACCCTGGAACTATTATTATTATTACTACTACTATGTTACTATTTCAAATTAAGTTCCTAAAAATGTTTCTCATATGCAGAACAAAGTTCTATCTCCACTCTGCTCTTAATCTGGTAATGGTCTTTTGCTTTGTACAATTAACCTGCACCCTACTGCATGTCTGAGTACTGTGTGGCCCTTGAGCTCAATCAGCAGTACTTTCTGTTGCAATTCTCCTTCCCTTAGAGGGAGCTGTCAAGTTCACAGCAGGTTCAAAGACTTTATTGTTGGTTTTGGAACTGAGGCTAAATGCAGATGATTTTAATAAGGAGGTAACTTACTACATGGCTTAGCATACTTGTGTGGAAGCAGTTTATAGGATCATTCCCTTTGAGTTGTATGTTAAATTAGCCTGAAATGTCCTTCAAGTGGGCAAGAGGAAGGCACCTGTTTGACCTTAACTGTTGATCATTTTTCTTACAAAAACTGAAAAATTATCCCCTTCACTGTGTCAAAACAATCAGGGCTGGAGAGATGAATCAGCAGGGAAAGTACCTGTTGCATGACAACCCGAATTCAATTCCAGGACTTAACAGAGTGCAAAGAGAAAACTGACTCCCTCAGGTTGTTTTCTAACCTCCACACATGTTGGGGGGACAAATATACCCACAAAAACATATACATGCACACAAAGTATTTTTCAATACTTTTTTTTGGGGGGGTTGGTTTCTTGAGACAAGGTTTTTTCTGTGTAACAGTTCTGGCTTTCCTGGAACTTGTTCTATAGACCAAGCTGACCTTGAACTCACAGAGAACCACCTGCCTCTGCCTCTGAAGTGCTAGGATTAAAGGCGTGTGCAAACAGCTACCATCATCACAGTGAATCAAACATTTAGCTACTTGTAGTTGCTAGGCAAAAAGGGTTGAAGAAAAAGAGGCAAAATTCAATTTGACAGATCTGATATAACATAGTAACCAAGACTAGGCTTCATTCTTCAGATCTACCCTGTTTCCCTGTTACTTAGTATCATAAAGAGTATAAGATGAAGACTACCACTGAAACTCAGGCTTTAGACAATGCTATATTTGATATGTACTTTTAAAAAATGAGATAGGGTCTTTCTAGACCCTTTGAGCTTGTGATTATCCTATAAGCACTTTCCAAGTGGTGATGAGACCACCAGCCTGCCCTATCATGCTCACCTCTATTTTTGGTATGTCAATAAATCTGTATGACTGTTTAATCAAGAACACAGGTAATACAGGTATCTGACAGTGAATACAAAGTGTGAAAATAAAGATTTTACATTAGGGGGCTGGAGAGATTGCTCAGTGGTTAAGCACACTTGGCTGCCCTTCCAGGACCTGGGTTCAGTTCCCAGAACCCACATAGTGACTCACAATCATCTGAAACTCCAGTTCCAGGAGGGTCTGACACCCTTTTTTGGCCTGTGTGTGTACCAGGTATGCAAGCAGTACACAGACAAAAAATTAACACATAAAAAAATTAAACAAATCTTTAAAAATTTTTACTATAAAATCCTGTAGGGCGTTTGTGGCTTATGTCTTTAATCCCAGCACTTGGGAGTCAGAGAACTCTAAGTTTGAGGCCAGCCTAGTCCACAGAGCAAGTTCCAGGACAGCCGAAGCTACACAGAGAGACCTGGTCTCACAAGGCAGAACAAACAGAAAAGTCTTGTATTATCAGTTGAATAACTAGAAAACTTCCCATCATGCACCTCTAAAACCATTGCATTTACTTTTTTTTCCCTTTGGTTTTTTTGACACAGGGTTTCTCTATGTAGCTTTGGAGCCTTGTCCTGGAACTCACTTTGTAGATCAGGCTGGCCTTGAACTGCCTTTGCACCACCACCGCCCAGCATGTTTATTTACTTTTGAGACACGGTGCCACTATGTAGCTGAGACTGGCTTTGAACTCAAGAGATATACCTCCCTTTTCCTGAGTGCCGGGGTTAAAAGCATGTGTCAGCACACCAGACTTGATACCACTGGCCCTGGCTGTTACTGAGCTCCTGATCCTCTTAGATACTAGGATTACAGACATAAGTCACTATGTTCAGTTCAGCGCGAGGGACAAGTTTCTCTTTTGCAATGGTGATCCTACATATTAGGTTACGTTTCTCCCACTGGGCTATATCCACAACTCAGTTACTTTTATATCTCAGGAAAGGACTTCATAAAGTTATGCAGAAATGAGGTAAACGGAATTATTCAATCATCCTATTGTACCAGACATATACATTATCCATATGCTTTTTTTTCTACTAACAAATAGTATATCCATAATCAAGGAACAAATAAACAACAAAGACTAAACAACTTCTAAAGAAATTTTCAATCTACTCAAAATATCATTTATTATTGCAGTGGGAGGTCATACAGAAACAGGAAAAGAAGAGGCTGGGTGAGGTTATTCTGAATACTTACACTGACTTTGGGCTGAGTAGGCAAAGTCCCACTTGCCTTCATGGTGCTCACTAGTTTGTTGAATGCAGTCATATCTCCATCTTTCTTGAGCTGTCGATTGCTAGTTACAGCACTCAGTGTCTCCTCTAAATGTTCTGCCATGAAGGGAGTTGAATTCTTCATTTGCTGGTCCACCTTCAAGCCTTTGAGCCCTGCTTCTACCTCTTCCACTGAAAGTACAACCCCTGAATGTGCTGAGAAGTTGAGAAAGCTCTGGTTACACCAAACAAAGGGGTATTTGGTAGGAATTCTCACTGGCTGTCATGACAATTATTTCATAACTGAAGTGAGGCTGTCAAAAAGGCTGCCAATGAAAACAGACAAACTGAACACTTAAAATCATAGAATTTTAGTAGGAATAAGGCTATAATTATGTACACAGAAAGACACAGATGGACAAGGTGGCACACACCTTTAATCCCAGCACTAAAGAGGCAAAGGCAGACAGATCGAAGGGAGTTTGGAGTCCACTGTACACACGGAGTTCCAGGACAGCAAGGACTACAAAGACCCTGACTCAAAAAACAAACGAATAGGGGTACACACCTGGAAAAATGTCTCAGTGGTTAAGAACACATATTGTTCTTACAGGACCTGAGTTCAATTACCAGCATTCACACCAGGCAGCTCACAACTGAATTTACTGGAACTCCAGTTTCAAAGAACCTGTACCTCTCTCACCCCCTTGGGCACATACACAGATACACATTCACATAAATAATAATAATAATAAAAAAGAAATAGAATAAACTACACCAAAAATATTTAGATGTTAGAAACTGAGAGGGCAGAACTATGGGGTATGAGTTTTCAAAACTTGGTAAGATCTTACATAGTGAGGTCCAGGATAGCCAAAATGACACAGAGAACCCCCACCCCTGCAAACAAACAAACAAAACCAAAAAAACTTGACAAGACCCTGTATGTCAGGCAGAAAGGTACCTTATAACAACTCTTTCCAGACTTTGCTACCAGGTTAAGAACCCAGACAGCTCAACCGCAACTAAATTGCGCTGTGGTCTCACAGCGCTAACTGATGCTAAGGACTTGTTACCATGGACATGGTAAATGGAGGCACAGTTGTGAGGAATAGGCAAGCTATACGTGGGAGGACAGAAACAGTCCTGGGTTATTACAACTGGACCCTAAGTAAAAATCAGAGGGAGGCTGGGTATAGTGTATACCTTTAATACCAGCACTCTAGAGACAGAGGCCAGAGCTTCTCTGTGAGTTCTAGACCAACCTGGCTTACACAGCAAGTTCTAAGGCCAGCCAGGGCTTAAAAGATACAAGGTTGTGTGGCAACACGCCTGAGTCTTTTCGAAAAACCTCAACCAATCCTCACCATGCTTCTGAGTTGATGAGAAGCAGTACATCAGAGCCATTTCTTAAGAATGGGAACTTTACACAGCTAAACAACAAACACTTACAGCTCTCCTTAAGCTTTTCTTTATTTGCAGAAAGGCTAGAAAGAAGAGGTTTTAAATCCACTTTGGCTTTCTGTAGCATTTCTAAAATGTCCACTTTATTTTCAGCATGGTCTTCTGATGGTATAGGAGCAAAATAATTCCCCGAGTTCTGTCCAGGAGAGAGGACGGCTTGTTCCAGACCTGATTTTGTAAATAAATATACCCACAGTTGGTCCCAATGAACATACATACTTCCCTTCAACAAATAAAAAAAGCAGTAACTGAAGGGTTTACAGTATCCAAAACTCCTTTAATCCTAGTGGTCCACTGAGTAATGAAAAGACAAAATGAACCACGCCAGGGGAGGCTCAAGTCACATACAAGACTAGAAGGTGAAGCTCTTACCTGCGAGTCTCTCAAGCTCTTCATGTGGTGTAGATCCAAGGCTACTAGATCTGCTCCCTGACCGGCTTGGGTTAGAGAACCACCTGCTGAAGCGGCTGGCAGAGACTGACCCTTCTCCCAGAACATCTTCTATCATCTGACGAGAGAGACAGAGGGGTTAATGTGACAGTCTCCAGGTGAAAGGACAGGAAGGTTAAATGTTAAGACAAAGACTCTGAAACTTCCTTTGACACTGCTGACCCAAAATCACCTTCAGAACTTAAGAGTTGAGCCTTTTTCTTCCCCTTTTGGATCTTTCCTGAGCAACTCAATTTGGGCATTAAAAAAAAAACAAAACAAATAAAAACCACAGACCTCCTAGCACAAACAGCTAGTCTCTATGTTACTTAAGAGTTTTCTACCCTAAGAGAACCTAAGGTAACCTAGGAGATTCAGTTTCAAAACCACAATCAGTATCAGAGTGAAGTACTCTGCTGCCATGTTGATGGCATCAGTGAGATTGTTTATGAGAGTCCCTGGCTCCAAACTGGTGGTCTCGGATTGAAAGAATATTATGATATTCAATGCTGACAAACTCAAGAAGCCAAGATATAAAAATGGAGAGGTAAGAAATGATCACTATAGCCAGTAGGTAGGCACACATCTCTAATCCAAGAATTTGGGAGGCAGAGGTAGGCAGATCTCTGAGTTCAAGGCTAGCCTGGTCAACAGAGTGAGTTTTAGTATGGCCAGGGCTACACAGTGAGACCCTGTCTCAAAAAACAAACAAACAAACAAAAAAAGAAAAGATAGGGAAAAAAGAAAAGATCATTATTCCAGCCAAGGGAGGTGCAACACTTGGAGGGGTTGAGGTCAGCTTCGGTCTGGGTCACACACTGATGCTCAAAAAGTGAGCATCAAGAAAACACACAGGAGAATAATAACTTCAGTGAAACAATTGAATGCAGGCAAAATACAATTTAGTGTAAGCAGGAATTTTATTAAACAAAACAAAAACTCAAAATCCACCAAAACCCCAAACAAACAAACAACCTGAAAGGTAGTTACTATTTCAATGTTTAAAAATGAGAAATTTTAGGGCTGGTGATATGGCTCAGCAGGTAAATGCACCTATGGTACAAGCCTGATGACCTGAATCCACATAAGGTAGGAGAACCAACTCTAAGAAGCTGGCCTCTGACCTCCACATACGCACTGTAGCACATGTGTGTACTCACCCATAATAAAACTAATACATTTTAAAGGTAAATTACTTAATCTATTAATTTACAAAAAATGATGACTTTGCATTTTAATATATCTAACATAATCTTACTAATAGGAAAAGTCAAAGACAGAAATAAAGGACATAAAGTATCTGGGCATTTTCTAAAAAAATTAATACTGAGAAAATACTTTCTCCCTCCCCAACCCCTCACAAGGTTTTTCCCTGTAGCCCGGCTGTCCGGGAATTCACTCTGTAGACCAGGTTGGCCTAGAAATCAGAGATTTTCCTGCCTCTGCCTCTCGAATGCTGAAATTAAAGATGTGTACCACCATCACAAGGCGAGAAAAGTAATCTCTGTTTTGCTCAGTTATAGACTTTGCTTCCCTTTTCTCATTTTCCTTTTTCTTTTTTGAGACAGGGTTTCTCTATGTAGGCCTAGCTGTATCAGAACTCACTCTGTAGACCAGACTGGCTTTGAATTCGGGGGCCTCTGCTGGTACCCCCAACACACACACACACCAGGGTAGGATTAAAGGCATTGTCCACCACTGCCCATTTTTGTTATGGTTTTTTGAGAGAGGGTTTCTCTATATTATCCCTGGCGGTCCTCGAACTCACATAGATCTGCCTGCTTCTGCCTCCTGAGTGTTGGCATTAAAGACATGTGACACCACTGTACAGATCATTTTTTAATTTTATTATTTAATACATTATGGATGTTTTGCCTGTGTGTATGTCTTTGCACCATGTAGGAGTGCGTTAGATATCCTGGAAGTGGAGTTAAGAGACAGTTATGGCTGCCATGTGAATACTGGGAATCAAACCCAGGTCCTCTACAAGAGCAGACAATGCTGTCAATCACTGAGTCTTCTCTACAGCCACTACATATGTGTTCTGTTAAATTTTATAATCAAGAGTAGAAACAAACTTGCTCTTAGACACATTTGTAGACTGATCTCAAAAACAAGGTGCTTGAGTACAAATCCTTTGGGACTAAAAGTTTGGTCATTTTTTTTAAATATTTATTTATTTATTTATTATGTATACAATATTCTACCTGTGTGTATGTTTGCAGGCCAGAAGAGGGCACCAGACCTCATTACAGATGGTTGTGAGCCACCATGTGGTTGCTGGGAATTGAACTCAGGACCTCCGGAAGAGCAGGCAATGCTCTTAACCTCTGAGCCATCTCTCCAGCCCAAGTTTGGTCATTTTTAAGACATGATGAACAGGGACTATGACAGCAGAACCTCATCCTGTATAGGAAATAGACACAGCTGACTTGAATTGGGACATCCTTCACTATATCCTTTCAACTACTAGCTGATGAAGGAGCTGGGAGCTCTGATATTTCAGCTGTACTTAGTAGAGGTGTTTTTATATATATACACATTTGGGGAGTGGTGGTACATGCCTTTAATGTTGGCACTCGTGAAGCAAAGGTACGTGAATCTCTTGTGTTTCAGGCCAGCTAAGGCTACATAGTGAGTCACTGTCTCAAAACAAAACAAAAGATACCCTTCCCTGGAAAAGAGAGAGAGAGAAAACACTAAGTCAAATTTAACCATGTTATGTTACTGGTTTTTTTTTTCTTTTCTTCTTTTTTTTTTTGCTGTTTTTGTTTTTCAAGACAGAGTTTCTCTGTGTAACATTGGAGCTTTCTCTGGCCTCGAACTCACAGGGATCTGCCTGCCTCTGCCTCCAAGTGCTGAACTTACAGGCATGCACCAAAGCCCAGTATTACGAAAATTAAAAAAAAAGTTGACACAGGTGAGACAGGTTTTACCATGCAGTCAGGCTGGCCTTGAAATGATTATGTAGCTCCAGCTAACCTCAGCCTCCCAAGTGCTAAAATTACGTGTGTGCACCCAAATTCCATATATGTTAATTTAAATTTTTTTTTTTTATTTTTCGAGACAGGGTTTCTGTGTAGCTCTGGCTGTCCTAGAACTCACTTTGTAGAGTAGGCTGTCCTCAAGCTCAGAGATCAGCCTGTCTCTGCTTCCCGAGTGCTGAAATTAAAGGTATGTGCTACCACTGCCTGGCTCATTCAAATTTATTTTTATTTTACAAGTATGTGGAATGTGTATAAGGACTTTTCTGTGTATACACATGTGTTTGGGTGCATATGCACATGTGCAAGTGGAGGCCAGAGGTTGATGTCAGGCATCTTAATTACTCCTACTTTATAAACTGAGCCAGGGTATTTCATTTGAACTTACAGCTCAGAAACACAGCTAGCTCTGTTAGTCAGCTTGTCTCAACAATACTGTCTTCACTTCCTGTGTGCTAGGATTACAGGAGGGCCACCACACTGCACAAACATTTACTTGGGTTCTAGAAATTTAAATTTTATTTAGTCCTCACACTTGCACAGCAAGGGTTTTATCTACTAAGACTTCTCTGTAACCCCTCCATGTATATTTGTGAATGTGCTGTTATACTCACCGAAGCCAAGCAAGGCACCTTGTCAAGGTTAAAGAACTCATTAAAGTCAAATTCTCCTGGGGACTGCTCAGGTAGAACAACATCCCTTGGGACTTCCTGATCAGCAGAGGGTTCCTGGGCCAGGATGACTTCAACCTCGTCCTCTTCAGCCACCCCTCCATTACATTCCACTATGCCTGAAAATAAAACCAGGACAGAAACCACCGATTGAAGTACACACTCCAGTCTCATTCTGTGCCTTTAGCCAAAAGACTTCTTATGCAGGTCCTGCACTTCCCATAATAAGGCATTTAGCACCACTTCTCTGGGGACTGGTATGGTTTCTTTAACAAACAAACAACTATTTATTTTATCTGTGTGTGTCTTAGTGTATAGTATATGCATGCAGAAGGCCAGAGGAGACATTTACTCCCTCTTGGAGACTGTGATACATATGTTTTTGAACAGCTTGATGTGGAGGATACTAGGAACTCAACATGGGCACCTGAAACCAAATTAATGGTCTACAACGCTGCTGTAGCCCACAACCAACATAAAGTTTGACTGTCACCCCTTCCAAAAAATGTACTCTGACTTAAAAAAAAAAAAATACAAATTAACTGCTGCCACTTGATGTGGGATTCCCCTCTGTGGACAGATAACCTGCTCTAATCAGCTCTGTCTTATTCTACAAGGCCAGATATACCTCTAATGTCCACTTATTTTAGGATGAGAAGACAAGGTAAGCAAAATACAAGTTTCTAGTATTCTAATTTTGTACGAATTATGAGGTAAACAGAAAAAAAAAATAAAGCTCACTTAACTGCAAGTGAATAAACACACACACACACACACACAAACTCACTCACCCAAACAAACATAGCTTGGAGAGATGGCTCAGTGGCTAAGAGCACATACTGCTCATCCAGAGGACCTTAAATTCAGATTCCAGCACCCATATCAACAACTGTTGATATGGCACGCCTGTCCTGCTGGAGGACCAGCACATAAGTGTGCACACATACTAAGTAAAGATTTGGCAGCCACTGTCTTTACAGACAGACCGTCAAAAAACAAAATAAAATAAAACTGAAACACTAAAAAACTGTTATTAACTAGCACCCATAGTTATATGTGCAATTAAAGCAGTAATCATCACATAATATTTTAAAACAAGTTCACAGTTCCTACCGACCTTCTTTCACAGAGGCAGTCCGTCGCCTTGTTCTTTTTCTCCCTTTGTGATCCTCCTCTAGTATCTTATCATCAAAGCCAGTTAGTTCAATGGTTTCAGACTGACTTGTGGGTCCAGCTGAAAACCATTCTGGTTCTTCCTCAGTATACGAATCATTTCTTCTACGCTCACCAAAGACACGTTTACTATCTCCAAACTCCCTCTGAAAAATTAAAAAAAAAAAGAAAAGAAAAACTGGCCTTTAATCCCAGAACTCGGTAGACAGAGGCAGGTGGATCTTTTTGAGTTTGAGACCAGCCTGGTCTACGATAGCTAGTTCCAGCGCAGGCTCCAAAGCCACAGAGAAACCCTCTCTCGAAAAACAAAAAAAAAAAGAAAAAAAAAAGAAAAGAAAAATTGTAAAATGCTAAAAGCAGCATTGTAGTCAGTCTTAAAAGAATTAATACTAGAAACATAAATACAGATGCTGTGATGGGAAATTGAAGGACATAACCACACTTGTACTGCCCCTGATTTCTCCTTGACTAGCATAAGAGTGGGCTGTGAGCCAACATCAAACTAAATGGAGAGAAACTCCCAGTGATTCCACTGAAATCAGGAACAAGACAAGGTTGTCCACTCTCCCCATACCTATTCAATATAGTTCTTGAGGTCCTAGCTAGAGCAATAAGACACCAAAGGGAGATCAAGGGTATACCAATTGGAAAAGAAATCAAACACTCACTATTTGCTGATGATATGATAGTTTAC
>JAQHUG010000234.1:453871-465231 GCA_028555095.1 Dicrostonyx torquatus | reverse complement strand
TGATCAAGGCGTTTAATCCTTTAATCCTGTGTTTTAAAAACAAAGATAATAATGAACCAATTTAAAACCTGGTGACCCTTTGCTGTCTGTAGGGCCAGGCTTTACCTGTATCCCCATCTTAGATAAGGATACTAGTGCTGTGAAGAGACGTCATGACCACCGCAATTCTTATGACACACATTCTTCAACAATAATAGTGCCACTCCCAATGGGCCAAGAATTCACACACATAAGTCTTTGGGGGCCATACCTATTCAAATCACCACACCTCCAGAATTTGTTTCACTTATCCTTGACCCTTTTCCCTAAATCTTGAGCCCTGTTTCTAGGCCATAAACCCGTCCTTATGAGTGATATCACTTGTGCTTAACAACAACCTAAGTGACTTTTGTATTGTTTTAGGGCCAGGACAGTCCCAACATCCACAGGCATTCTGTTTACCTCCATCATTGTCTGCAGATCCTAAATCTTGGGCACTATCTTAGAGTCATCAGTACCCATCTTTGTGAAAGAAGCCAGATGTACTTTATAAAAAATTTCAATATAGCCGGGTGGTGGTGGCGCACGCCTTTAATCCCAGCACTCAGGAGGCAGAGGCAGGCGGATCTCTGTGAGTTTGAGACCAGCCTGGTCTACAAGAGCTAGTTCCAGGACAGGCTCCAAAGACATAGAGAAACCCTGTCTTGAAAAACCAAAAAAAAAAAAAATTTCAATATAAACATGTCTTAAGATTTGCTATACTCCCAGGACTGAATTAATTGTTATCAGAAAACCTTCCAGAATTGTATTGTGCCCAAATATGGCTAAAACAAAGAACCTAATATTAGACTCCCAAAGTCTGAACAGTTTCATACTTGTCTCTGTGGCTCTTTCCATGCTATCTTAAAATCTGTATGAACCTCCTCCCCACCCCTGCCCCACACATGGTGGCACATACCTTTAGTCCCAACACTCCTGAGGCAGAGGTAGAAGCAGGCCAACTTCTGTGAGTTCAAGGCCAGCCTGGTCTTCAAAGCAAATTCCAGTGTTAGACCCTGATTCTGGGGAGCTAACACTCAGGCGTGCACCCCAGGGATCACCAATAACCACACCAATTGATGCAAAAGCAAGAGGTATAATTTAAAGACGTTTGCAAACGGGCTTGCTCGCCAGCAACTTGGGACTGAACAGAGCAAGCCCCATCTACAATTTTGTGTGATATTTATAGGAAAAAGATCACAAGCTTTGTTATAGGAGTGGTGGGGCAACTGCTACATATCAATAGAAGGCCATTTAGAGTTCAGCCGGGCCAAGTTCCTTTGATCCCCTGGGAAAAGTGGACCCCAGACGTTCTCACAGGACATCAGCAAGTCCACCTGGTCAATCTGTTTAGATAGGCAGCTAATTGAAGTTATTTATGACCTCATCCTGTTCACCAAAAGGAGGCTTTATCTGGCTGGTTAGGAGTTATTTACAACTTTATCCTTTTCTGCCAGGAAGGAGGGCTTGGGTGGAAAAAGTGAAGGCCTAGCTAGGTATTTGGACATAAGTGTTTTTAATTCTTACACCAGGATAGCCAGAGCTGTTATACAGAGAAACTCTGTTTAGAAAAAACAAAGACAATCAAAAGTTAATAATAAATTTAGAAAAAAAGAAAAAGCTCTGACATAACATTGAGAGACAAGGAACCCCCAAAGATGCTGTTGTGTTCCTTAAACCAGTTTTTAAAAGCAACAGTGAGTGTTAGGAGGGGGAATATATCAGTAACCTGCAGAATTATGAAAAAAAAAAAAACCCAACAACTTAAAATGTAATTGACAGGCCTAGCTTTTTTTTCTTTATTGATATTTATTGAGCTCTACATTTGTCTCTGCTCCCCTCCCTGCCTCTCCCCTCCCCCCTTCAGCCCTCCCCCAATGTCCCTATGCTCCCAATTTACTCAGGAGACCTTCTCTTTTTCTACTTTCTCCCATGTATATTAGACCTATGTAAGCCTCTCTTAGTGTCCGTATTGTCTAAGTTCTCTGGGATTGTGGTTTGTAGGCTGGCTTTCTTTGCTTTATGTTTAAAAACCACCTTTGAGTGAGTACATGTGACAATTGTCTTTCTGTGTCTGGGTTACCTCACTCAAAATAATGTTTTCTAGTTCCATCTATTTTCCTGCAAAATTCAAGCTGTTGTTATTTTTTTCTGCTGTGTAGTACTCCATTGTATAAATGTACCACATTTTTTTTATTCATTCTTCAGTTGAGGGCCATTTAGGTTGTTTCCAGGTTCTGGCTATGACAAACAAAGCTGCTATGAACATAGTTGAGCACATGTCCTTGTGGCACGATTGAGCATCCTTTGGATATATACCTAAAAGTGGTATTATTGGGTCTTGAGGAAGGTTGTTTCCTAATTTTCTAAGAAATTTCCACACTGACATCCAAAGGGGTTGTACCAGCTTGCATTCCCACCAGCAATGCAGAAGTGTTCCCTTTTCCCCACACCCTCTCCAGCATAGGTTGTCATCAGTGTTTTTGATCTTGGCCATTCTTACAGGTGTAAGATGGAATCTCAGAGTTGTTTTGATTTGCATTTCTCTGATGACTAAGGATGTTGAGCATTTCCTTAAGTGTCTTTCAGCCATTTTAGATTCCTCTGTTGAGAGTTCTCTGTTTAGGTCTATACACCATTTTTTTTAATTGGATTATGTGATCTTTTGGTGTGTGTAACTGTTGGAACCCTTGGTGCAATTGATTGTCCTGTCCTAGTGTGTGTAACTGTTGGAATCCTTGGTGCAATTGATTGTCCTGTCCTAGTGTGTGTAACTGTTGGAATCCTTGGTGCAATTGATCATCCTGTCCTAGTGTGCGGGCACTGAGCTTGTGATGTGACTCAGCGTGACTCAGCTTTCTGATGTTCTGCCTTCTCCCTAGGTTTTTCCATGAGCGGAGAATACTACAGAAGGTCTTTGGAGAGTGGAGGGAAGAATGGTGGGTCTCCCAGAGGGAGTGGAAACTCTGTCTTCGAGCTGACTGCCACTACAGGTGTCTCATCACTTACTCTTGCTGAAACAGATTTTACACTGCATCGGCTACTCAGTGTCGTGCTTCTCTTCCAAAGGAGCTAAGTTTTGGGTTTTTCCAGGACTTTAGAAATCCTTTTGGGAATGAGTGAATCCATACTTATTTGCAGTTACATCCTTGTTCATGCACACACATGTATGTGTTCCTCAGAAAGCTATGCTGGAAGTGAAGTTTACTCCAGGTATTTTTAAATCTGAGAGGTTTGCTTTTTAAAATAATTAGTTCTAAACTTAGTGGTGGTGGTGCACACCTTTAATTCCAGCACTCTAGAGACAGAGGCAGGTGGATCTCTGTGAGTTCGGGGCCAGCCTGGTCTACAGAGCTAGTTTTAGGACAGGCTACACAAAGAAACCCTGTCTTGAAAAACAAAAAACAAATAACGACATCTTGAATTTTGCAGGAAAATGGATAGAGTTAGAAAACATTATTTTGAGTGGGGTAACCCAGACACAGAAAGACAATTGTCACATATACTCACTCATAGGTGGTTTTTAAACATAAAGCAAAGAAAGCCAGCCTACAAACCACAATCCCAGAGAGCTTAGACAACAATGAGGACACTAAGAGAGACTTACATAGACCTAATATACATGGGAAAGTATAAAGACAAGATCTCCTGAGTAAATTGGGAGCATACTGATTATGGGCAAGAAAGGGTGTGTCCCACATGGGATATGGGGAAAATATGAGGCTGAGTCAGAGAGCTAATGGGAGAGCAAGTGGTTAGCCTGCACAAGGTCATGGGTTTAATCCCTAGCACTGATACACAATTAAAAACCAGAAAATGGAAGAAGAGCCTTTTAATCCTTGCCATTCACATTGCAAGGAGTAAATGGAGGGAAAGTTAAAAAGTACATCAAATGCCCATTTTTAGGGTAGGTGCTATAACTCAGCAGGTAAAGGCACTGCTGCTACTTGGTAAGCCAAGTCGGCTTCCCAAAGCTCACATAGGAGAGAGCCAGCTCCTTCCTGAACATTGTCTTCTGACCCCACACTTCCCTATACACACAATAAATACAATAGCTAAATTCTTTGTTTTGTTTTTTGAGATAGGATCTCTAAACTTACACTCTGGAACACAAAGGGGGAAATTCATTGTGCTGTAGAGAGGAGGGATAGTGGCATTTGTTATTTTGTGTGTATGGCGGCTTTGCCTTCATGTATGTCTGTGCACTGTGGATGTGAAATGCCCGCAGAAGCCAGAAGAGGGTGTTGGTCCTGGAATTGGACCTACAGGTGGTGTGAGCTGCCTGCCATGTTGATGCTGGGAGCCTAACCCAGGTCCTCTAGAAAAGCAACCAGTGTTCTTAAACATGGAGCTATCTGTCTAGCTCCAGTTATTATTTTAAGATGGTTCTGCTGTCAAGGGTCAGAACAGCCTATTACTTAGGATTTCCATATGCTTATCCTAGGTTGCATCCTCATTCCAAATGACCCCAATGTCTGCTGCTCAATTCTTTTTTTTTTAATTTATTTATTTATTTATTATGTATGCAGTATTCTGTCTGCATGCCAGAAGAGGGATCCTGATCGAATGACAGACAGTTGTGAGCCACCATATGGTTGCTGGGAATTGAACTCAGGACCTCTGGAAAACCAGCCCGTGCTCTTAACGTCTGAGCCATCTCTCCAGCCCCTGTTGCTCAATTCTTTATCAACTGCAGTTTTCCCCTTCTAGCACACCCCTAAGTATAAAAGTGACTGGGTTTGCTGGGTAGAGTTCCTTTGTCTTACCATAAGCACCCTTTGCATTTTGGCTCCTCAGATACTACTTATACAACCTGATGTTCCAGAACTGGAAGACTTTCGTGCATCAGAGACAGGAGATGAGGAAGGGGCTTCACAGAGCCAAGCATCATGGTGAGAGAGGGGAGAGTTCTGGTGAGAGAGAAGACGTGCTTGACTTCCTTTCTTGTTCGCGGAGTGTGATCTCGTTGAATCCGCTGCCATCAGGGTCAGATCCTGTGTCTCTGTATGGCAAAGCTTGTTCACTTGAAGCTCCTTGGGCAGATATGAGCAGACTGCACCTGGCCTGCTGGTGCGCTTAAACTGAACACAGCACAGCTGCGCTTAGGTTGGTCCCAGAAGCATTTATCTGGTGTTATGAGAGCCTTCTGAAGGGACCACAGCGATCCTCACCTTCTGCTGATGTTGGAACTTCTTCATCACCTCTTTGCACTTACTCCCTCTGTTTTCCTTGTACATATAGCTGTAAGAGTGCTTGGACAAAGATTAGCATGCCACCCTGCAACTTCACTTGGCCTCTCTTAATGAACTCAACACTTTAGTGCGACATTCAGTTTCCCCTGTTCTCTCCCCCTAGCCTTGACCACACTTGAATGTGCACTTCTTACCTTTCCTTGAGATCCAAAAGTTTCAGGCCCATTTTCATTTATTGATTAATTATTATTATTATTGGTTTTTTTTTTTTTTTGAGACAGGGTTTCCCTGTGTAACAGTCCTAGCTGTCCTGGAACTAGCTCTTGTAGTTCCAGGCTGGCTTCAAACTCACAGAGATTTGCCTGCCTCTACCTCCCAAGTGTTAGGATTAAAAGCGTGCTCTATCACCACCCGGCTAATTAATTTTTTTTTTAAATGTGTCTTTGTGCCATGTGAATGCAGAGGCCAGAAGAGAGCATTTGATCCCTGGAACTGGACTTTCATTTAGTTGTAAACTGGGAATTGAACCTGGGTCCTCTGGAAGAGCAGCGAGTGCTCTTAACTGGGGAGTCATATTTCCAGCTTTGATTCAGGTGCATTTGAAGTGTTACCTTCCTAAACCAAGTGTGTTGATACATGCCTGTAATCTCAACACTCAAGAGGTGGAGGAAAAGCCGGGCGGTGGTGGCGCACGCCTTTAATCCCAGCACTCGGGAGGCAGAGGCAGGCGGATCTCTGTGAGTTCGAGACCAGCCTGGTCTACAAGAGCTAGTTCCAGGACAGGCTCCAAAGCCACAGAGAAACCCTGCCTCGAAAAAAAAAAAAAAAAAGAGGTGGAGGAAGGAAAATGGAAAATTTCAAACTAGTTGGGAGGACTACGGAGAAAGTTCAAGTCTAGCCTCAGCTAGGTCACAAAAAAAAGTCTGGCTTTCTCTCCTCTCCCCAGGATGTTGAGTTCGTAGTTTAATATGAGACCGTTTCTGTATTTAATCTGTAAGTAGCTAATGGTTTGTTTTTGTTGTTTCTAATTATCATACAGTAAGAATTTTTCTTTTTGGTGTACAATTCTATGATTATGGCAAATCCAGAATCATTTTTGTATACAGAAATATGTCTGTTTTAGAAATGGGACAGCTATGCTGGTACAAGCCTGCAGACACAGCACTGGAGAGGTGAGGGAGCAAGCAGATAGCTAGCTGTGGTTGCACACTCAGCTCCTGTTTCAAAAAATGAAACCAGTTGAGCATACATGCTTTTACTACCAGCACTCGAGAAGCAGGTGAATCTTTTAAGTTCATAGAGTAACCTAATCTACATAGTGAGTTCAGGCCAGCCAGGGCTACATAGTGAAACCATGCCTCAAAGAAACAAAAGAAACTAAAACCTCCTACGAAATAATAATTGATCTCTACAAATAACTATCTGAGTTATCTATATAGATAGTTTAGATATTTTATTTTGGTTTTACTCTGCATTTCTCTAATAATTAATAATAGTATCTTTTCTTGTTCTCACTATTAATGTATGTGCACTTCCAGATATGCACACATATCTATCTGTCTGTCTATATCATTGTATTAGTCAGGGTTCTCTAAAGGAACAGAACTGGTAGAATTAACTAATATGTGTATATATACATATGTATATTATGTATCATGTTAATACATAATTGATCTGTTAATTAATGATACATATCATATACATTAAAAGGAATTTGTGAGAGTGGCTTACAGGCTGTGGTACAAGTAGGACAATAATGGTCTCGATGGAAAGGCCAAGGATCTGGTAGTTGTTCAGTTCACAAGACTGAATGTCTCAACTGTTTTCATTCTGGTGCTAGAGTCCCAGGAAAGTCCTAGAGAGCTGCTGGTCTTCAGTCTCTGTTTGGAATTCAGAAAATGTAGTTTCTAACCCCAGCAAAGGAATATCTCAGGGATAGCGTAGATGAACTTGCCAAGGAGAGTTAGGGCAAACAGGCAAACAGCAGAGGCTTCCTATTTCCATGTCCTTTTATGCAGGCCACCACCAGAAGACAAGCCCAAATTTAGTGTGATTCTTCCTACCTCATGATTTAGTCAAGAAAAGTTCTTCACAGGTGTGCCCAGCTATTTGGGTTTAGTTAATTCCAATTGTAGTTAAGTTGACAACCTAGATTAGCCAGCATTTTTGTATATTTTTTGTGTCTATTGGAAGTTCTTTTTAAAAAATTTGTTTTTAGCCAGGCGGTGGTGGTGCGTGCCTTTAATCCCAGCACTCGGGAGGCAGAGGCAGGTGGATCTCTGTGAGTTCGAGGCCAGCCTGGTCTACAAGAGCTAGTTCCAAGACAGGCTCCGAAGCCACAGAGAAACCCTGTCTCAAAAAAAAAAAAATGTTTTTATATGTTTTGCCCTGCATGTGGGTCATAGAGATCCACCTGCTCTGCCTGCCTCTGCCTCCTGAGTACTGAGATAAAGGTATGTGCCACCACTGTGTTTCCAGGCTAGGGAAAATGGGTCTCAGTAAATTGCTTTGCAAAGCAAGCATGAGGACCTGAGGGTGATTCTTCAGTGCTCACATAAAAAGCCAGGCTTGCCCCCAAACCAGCACTGGGAAGTGGAGGCAGGAGGATTCCTGTGGCCAGCTAGTCTAGTTTAATAGATGAGCTCCAAGTTTACTGAGAGAAACTCCATCTTAAAAAATAAGCCCACGCCAAAATACAAAACAAAACAGAAAAACAAAAGCTGGAGGGGCTCCCTTTAGCACAGTTGGCAAAGGGCTTGCCTTGCACATTTAAGTTTCGTTTAAATGCTTGTGACTGGCACCACTTGTCACCTGTGCTGTCTCGGGTCTTTTTTAATGTTTTCAGCAGAGGATGCTTGGAGGCTAGAGAAGTACAGGAAGTCCTTGAGCTCGTGTGACAACCTGAAATACATGTTTTCTTACATTTGTTTGTTTAAATGTGTGAGGGCTCCTGTATACCATAGTGCTCATGGGAGGTCAGAAGATAGCATGCAGGAGTCAGTTCTCTTCTCCTTTTGTGTGAGTAAGCTCCAGGGATTAAATTCAGGCCACTAGATTTGACAGCAAATACCCTTGATCACGGAGTCATCTCACTGACCCTCTCTACCCTTCTTATTGTTGTTGCCTTTGTTTTGTTGAGACTGGATCCTTTTTCTTTATTTATTTTGATTTTTTTTTCTAAACAGGATTTCACTGTGTTTAACAGTCTTGGTTGTCCTGGAACTTGCTTTGTAGACCAGGCTGGTCTCGAACTCACAGAGATCTGCCTGCCTCTGCCTCCAGAGTGCTGGGATTAAAGGCGTGCACCACCACTGTCCAGCATCTGGTTTTATTTTTAATTATGTTTATGTGCCTATGTCAGTGTTTAGAAATGTGCAGGTGCCTGCAGAGGCCAGAGGAAAAACATCAGATCCCTGTAATTGTCCTGGAGCTAGAGTCCCAGGAGGTTGTGAGCTGCCCAGTGTGGGTGCAAGGAACTGAACTGGACCTGTGAAAAAGCAGTAGATGCTCTTAACTGCTAAGCCATCTCTCCAGTTCAGTTTCTGCCCTTTAAAAAAGATCTCTCTTTGATGTCTTTAGATAGAAAGCAGAAGATGCGCCAAGCCTGGAAGTCCTGGTTGATATACATGGTTGCTCGTAGGACCAAACTTCACATGCAGACCACTGCTCTAGAATTCAGGCGGCGGAGCGTCTTACGGTAAGTGTCTGCAGTGCCACAGGTCGGCTGCCATCGTTTGACCTCAGCACTGGGATGAGGCTTTAATTCACCCGTCTCAGCACAGTGCTTAGAACACAGTGGATGCCTATAAATACACCTTGATGACATCCAGCTATGATACTGAATGTTCATATAAACATGACTAACTCTAAGTACTTACAGTGTCCCAAGCCTGTGTTAACTTTGTGTATACAATATTTGGTGGTAGGGCTATGAGCAGGCTATTTTTTATCAGTGTAGAGTTATCTGAAACGAGGAGCCGGGCAGTGGTGGCGCACGCCTTTAATACCAGCACTCGGGAGGCAGAGGCAGGCGGATCTTTGTGAGTTCAAGACCAGCCTGGTCTACAAGAGCTAGTTCCAGCGCAGGCTCCAAAGCCACAGAGTGATGTGGGAGTGTTCTTCTGTATTTTGTATTACTCTTATTGGTTGAATAAAGAGCTGCCTGGATCGGCATCGCGCGCTGCAGGGCAAGGGGACAGAAACGCAGGTGGCTGGGAAGTGCGGGTAAACAGCCAGAGCGGGCCAAAGTTCCCAGACCCTGCGCTGGGTGAACAGCCCGTTCGGTGATTGGCTGGCGGCTGAGGTCCTACGGCGGGACACGAGCAGGGGAAGTGTGTTGCGAGCAGGGGAAGTGCGGGGATCCGAGCAACAAACGGGGAACAGAACAAGTGCAGGCAGTGGGGTAGTGGGGCAGGTGCGCGAGAGAAGCCACAGCGGCGGACGGGCCAAGCATGGCGGAGCAAAGCCGGATCCAGGCGGGGCAGGCCGCAGAAACCGGCGAAACCGGCCACTCGGAGAAATATAGCCCCACCCGGCTGGGGGGTGTCTTAAAATGCCCCAAGGTCGGGCGCCAGGTGTAGATGTTTATTTGAGACACACAGTTTACTAGGGGCAAAATACACACAGGTTACTGTACCAGGCAGAGCTCCTCCGAAGAAGCAGGCAGGCTGGTGATCCGCAGAGAGAGAGCGCTTTCCACGTGGGCCTATCATTTTATACCTCTTGGGACCTTGTGGTCCAGCCCTGTTAATTAACAGCTAATTGAGGGGGCGGAATAATTAGCTAATGGCGGGGCGTGGCTATAAGCTGAAATGGCCAAGACCACTCCCCTTCAACAGAGAAACCCTGTCTCAAAAAAAAAAAAGAAAGAAAGAAAGAAAGAAGAAAGGAGGAAACCTCAGTGAGGAAATGCCTCCATAAGATTGGGCTGCAGGCAAGTATTTCCTTATTTAGTAATTGATGTGGGCCCAGTCCATTGTGGGTGGTGCCCTTCCTGATGAGGTGGTCCTAGGTTCTATTAGAAAGGCAGCTAAGCAATCCATGGGGAGCAAGCCAGTAAGCAGCCACCCACCATGACTTCTGCATCAGCTCCTGCCTCCAGGGTCCAGCCCTGCTTGAGTTCCTGTCTTGACTTCTTTCAGTGATGAACAATGTGATATGGAAGTGTAAGCCAAATAAGCCCTTTCTTTCCCAAGTTGATTTTGGTCGTGGTGTTTCATCACAGCAATAGAAACCCTAACTAGGACAGGGTGGAGCAGGGGAGTGAGCTTAGGGTCTATTTCATGGTTGACAAATACTCTACCACTAAGCCACGTTCATTCCCTTTTTATTTTGAGTAGTCTGACCTCGGACTCTCCCTGTAGCCCAAGCTAGTTCTAGGCCTTCCACCCTCCTGACTCAGCTGAAGAGTTGGGGTTATAGGTCTGTACCACTAGGTGGGGCTGTGCATGTGTTACAATGTAAAGTATTTCATTTACTCCTTGGCATAAAACGTAAGTACATTAGTCTGTATATCATCATGTCCAGTAAGGCTCCGGAAAGTCAAGGACTTGTCTGAAGTTTTGTAAATTGTAAAACAAAAACAAAAAAAACAAGAAGAGGGCTCCTCACGCTCTGCTTCCACCACTGCACACAGGACAATCCACTTTGAGTCCCTTGACACATGTAACAAAGCTGCTTCATGACTGGTCCTGAATGGAGTGCTGTGAACACTCAGGAGAGGCAGGCATAGAGTACAGCCTGCTAGCCTTCCCCCGTACTCACATGGATCACCTCTCCGTGCTTCCTTGTTCTCTTCTGTGAAATGGATTTATCATCAATTATCTTTCTAGGTTATTGGGAATTGATACCTCTGAAGTAGTTAGCTGTATCTAGGACATTTTTGGACAGAAAGAACTTTTATTTATGTGTGTATGCATGTATATGATGTATGTACATGATTTCACGTGTATACAAAGATTGTATACCTTTCTACCTTTGTATTTTTGGGACAGGGTTTCTCTGTGTAGCTCTGGCTGTCCTTGAACTTACTCTGTAGATCAGGCTGGCTTCAAACTGAGAGATCCACTTTGCCTCCTTAACTGGGATTAAAGGCATGTGCCACCATTACCCTTTTTTGTTTTGTTTTGTTTTGGTTTTGGTTTGTTTGTT
>JAQHUG010000234.1:432541-453091 GCA_028555095.1 Dicrostonyx torquatus | reverse complement strand
AGAAAGAAAAGGATGATGCATGTGGAGGTCAGAGAAAACTTGTAGAAGTCAGTTCTCTCCTACCATGTGGTTCCCTGTAGCATAATTAATAAAAACCCAGAGACAGAAATTAGGGTTCAACTTGAAGGTCAGAAAAGCAAAACAGCCAGCCACTGGCTCTTACCTCTACCTCAGTCTGAAATGGTGATCCTGCCTCCAGGAATCTCAGAATGAGACTGAGCTGAGAGCTGTCTCTTCCTGCCTTATATTCCTCTCTAGGGCTGGAATTAAAGGCATGCACCACTACAGCCTGGTTTCTATGGCAAACTAGTGCGGCTACTGGGATTAAAGGCGTGTGTCACCACTGCCTGGTCTGTAAGGCTGATCATTGTGGCTGTTTTACTCTCTGAACTTCAGGCAAGCTTTATTTATTAAAATACAAATGAAATCTTATACTCTCAAAAAAAAATACAAATGAAATATCACTACAGGTCCCTGGGATTGAACTCAGGTTATCAGACTTGGTGGCAAGCACCTTTTCTCCATAAACCATCTCTTCATTCCCTGGACTATTCTTGATTTTTGTTTTTCTTTGCAGCAGTGGGTCTAGCAGGTATCAATTAAAGATGGTGCTGTGAGGGAGAGAGACTTGGGCTGAACAGAAGCACAGCCCTAATGGTCCTTGTCTTTTCTGTGCCCCCCCCCACTAACTCCTTCTTTGGTTTGCTCTTTCAGTTTCTGGTGGAGCAAGTGGAGGTGGCAACTAGCACAAGCCCATGCGGACCATGCTCTCCACACAGCAGCGGTGAAGCACAGAGCACAGAGCCTCCAGCTGCAGGTTTGTGTGGCACATTCAAGTTTTGGTAATTAACTATGTAATTAACAGGAAGGCGTCTCACTGCTGCTGCTTGTTGGGAGTGCAGCCCGGGCGTCTGGGGAGATGGGGTGGAAAAGCAGTGCAGAAGGCAAGTCTGTGCCAGATAGGCGCTGCTCTAGGAATGTGTACCTGCTCTCCAAAAGATTTCTATGCAGAGCCTGTTGGACCCTGGAGTCCAGTCACCGAGGAGGAGTCTTTCCAGGAGACCATCTCTCACACCACAGTTGATGTAAAAGCATGAGGATTGCCAGGCGGTGGTGGCGCACGCCTTTAATCTCAGCACTTGGGAGGCAGAGGCAGGCGGATCTTTGTGAGTTCGAGACCAGCCTGGTCTACAAGAGCTAGTTCCAGGACAGGCTCCAAAGCTACAGAGAAACCCTGTCTCGAAAAACCAAAAAAAAAGGGAAAAGAAAAAAAAAAAAAGCATGAGGATTTTATTAATGAGAAGCCAGAAAGACGCCGAATAGCTGGTACAGGCTACTTTTAAAGCAAAAAGTCACAGAAACAAGGGGGAGTCTGGGGTTGTTTTTTAATTATTATGATTGGCTTATTTAAATGGCTATTACCAATAATTGGCTGGAGAGCAGTTGTCAGATCAGATGAGGTAAGAGGAAACATTTGAGGGTTACTTTGACCCCTTCCCAGGGACTGAGTCAAAACACCAGGAACTGAGTCAACACCTAAGGGTTATCTTGTCCCTATTCAGTAACTGAGTTCTATTTGGAGAACATTTACAAGGACTTGGGGAGATGGAAAGTTCCCAACATTTCAGTACGTGCATGTATAGTTGTTAGATTCCCAGGGAGGAGGGGGAAGCACTAAGGCACTGAGGCTGAGAGGGCTCAGCTTAAAGTTCTAAAAGCCGAGGTCACGAAGTTGGTTAGAAACTGTTTAAAATATGTTCTTATTTGCTCATTGTTGTTTTTCTACAGCAAATTAAAAAATAATTTTGCCCTTACAGGGTGTTTGGTTTCTGGTTTTTGAATCAGAGTCTCACGTGGTCTAGGCTGGACTTGAACTTGCTTTATAGTGGTGGATGCTCTTGAGCTTTTAATCCTCTTGCCTCCAAGTGGCAGGACCAATCTCACTGACTGAAACTCACCACTCCGTGTGTGAATATATGTTAATAAAACCCACCTGGGCCTCTGAGGTTACCTACATAGATACATACCCATAAGCATAAAATGGAATCAACTGTCTTGCAAACTGAAAAAATGATTTAGTGGCTAAGAACACATACTCTCTTGTAGAGGACCTGAGTTTGGCTCCCAGAAACCACATTAGGCAGCTCACGACCACCTGTAACTCCAACTCCAGGGGATCTGATGCCTTCTGGCCTTCTCAGGTACCCGAACTCAGGTACATATACCTACCTGCACACAGACACACTCATACACATAGATCCAAGCCCTCAGGAGTCAGAGGCAGGTGGATTTCTGTGAGTTCGAGGCCAGCCTGGACTACAGAGTGAGTTCTAGGACAGCCAGCACTGCACAGAGAAATCCTGTCTCAAAAAACAAAACAAAACAACAACAAAAAACAACAATAACAAATAAAAGGTGAAGAAGAAAGAAAGAAAATTTCAAGTGAGATTTTTGGCAAGATGGTAGTTGGAGGGTGTGTTTGTATGTGTTTATGATTATTTTATTTTACATGTGTAATTTTTTCCCTGCATGTATTTATGTCAGTGCACTATGTGTGTGTCTGGTGCCAACAGAGGGCAGAAGAGAGTATCACCTGGAACTAGAGTTACAGATGGATGTGAGCTGTTATGTGGGTCCTGGGAATCAAACCTGAGTCCTCTAAAAGAGCAGGTATCTCTCCAGACTCAGGTTCTGGCTGTTCTGAAAGTGACTAATAGGATTTGCTCATGGGGAGATTAAGTATGGCTTCAGAGAAGGAATCCTGTGGTTTTTGGTTGAGCACCTGCAACAGTGGAGTTGCCCTTTACTGACATGGGACCTCTGAAGGAGAAGCAGCCTGTTGGGAAGGATTGGGGGGAGCTGTGCTCTCTACTCGGAATGCTGAGCCTGGTACTCCCTAAGTCTCCACAGAGAGGTACCGATGCTTCTGTAACATCTGAAATATCAGGGAAGAAGCCAGGTAGGACTCAACCCTTGGGAATCCTTGTAGGAAGATGGCATTTGCAGCTGAGGGAAGAGTAAGCGGTGAAGGAGAGTGACAGGAGAGGCTGTGGGACAGGCACTGTGAATTCGCCAGCAGGAACATGGAGGACCTGCAGGGATCCAGCAGAGAAGGTGTTGTCTGCCACACCAGATGCCATTCTACCAGGTCAGGCAGGGTGAGGACAGACTTGACCTTTGGGCTGAGCCACGTGGAAATGGTTGATAGACTTGATAAGCAGTTTCTGTGAGCACAGGGGAGTGCTTTCAAGAAAGCCTGCTAGGGAGAAGTTACAAAATGGCTAGCTCGTGTCAGCCTCAGGGCTCAGGGTGCTAAACGGTTGTGTCTGCGAATACCAATTTGTAGAAAATGGGGGGCGGGGTAATACGTACACTTCACCCAGTTTAACCCATTTTTCATGGGGTTTTGCGTTTTGTTTTCTTTGTTAGGGTTTTTTGAGACAGGGTTTCTCTGTGTATCTCTGGCTGTCCTGGAACTTGCTTTGTAGACCATGCTGGCCTCGAACTCACAGAGATCCATCTACCTCTGCCTCCCAAGTGCTGGGATTAAAGGCACGAGCCACCACCTTCCGGCCTGAATATAGTTCTCTTTTGATCTTTTTTTGTTTTTGGACAATGTCTCATGTTCCCTCCTGGCCTTGAGCTCCTGGGCCCCTTGCTTCTACCTCATGCGTATGGCATGTGCACTGGGCCTGGCTTGTGCTTAGTTTTTCAGAGCCACTTGAAAGTGTAGATGTAACGTCCACCCTCAGTACACTTTGATCTGGTGCCCTCTTCTGCCCTGCTGACATATATGCAGAGAGAACACTGTATACATAGTAAATTAATAAATCTAAAAAGGAGGTATGCTCTTCCAGAGGACCAAGTTCCATTCCCAGCGTCCATGTCAGGTGTCTCACAGCCACCTGTACCTTCAGCTCCAGGGGATCCAATGCTTCTGGCTCTGAGTGTACCTGTGCATGCCCACATAAAGCTTTTAAAAAGAAATGGAAATGGAAAAAGAAACCATACATTATAGCTTTATGTCTGATCCAGAGTCCAATGCAAAGTCACCTGTTTGATTTTTTTGTTGTTGTTTTGATATTTTTACTGCATTGGTGTTTTGCCCATATGTATGTCTGTGTGAGGGTGTTGGTTCCCTGGAACTGGAGTTACAGACAGTTCTGAACCACCATGTTGGTGGTGGGAATTGAACCTGGATCCTCTGGAAGAACAGTCAGTGCTGTCAACCACTGAGCCATCTCTCCAGCCCTGTTTTTTAAAGGTTTACTTATTTACTATGTATATAGTGTTCTACCTGCATTGCCTACATGTTAGAGAGGGCTCTAGATCTCATTACAGATGGTTGTGAGTCACCAGGTGGTTTCTGGGAATTGAACTCAGGACCTCTGGAAGAACAACCATTGCTCTTAACCTCTGAGCCATCTCTCCAGCCCCCCTTCCCTTTTTGTTGGTTTTCAAGACAAGGTTTTTCTGTGTAACAGCCCTGGCTGTCCTAGAACTCATTTTGTAAACCAGGCTGGCCTCGAACTCACAGAGATACACCTGCCTCTGCCTCTCGAGTTCTGGGATTAAAGGCATGCACCATCACCACCTGGCTAGCCACCTGTTTCTGATTGTCGCATCCTGAAGGGCATTTTTAAAAGGTGTATTTATTTTATATATATGTGCACTCTGTTCATGCACACAGAAGAGAAAATAAGATCCTGTTACAGATGATTGTGAGCCAGCCATGTAGGTGCTGGGAATTGAGCTCAGGTCCTCTGGAAGAGCAGCCAGTGCTCTTAACCTCTGAGCCATCTCTCCAGGCTATGAAGGTCATTTTTTAAAAATTTATTTTAGAAAAAAAACGTTGTATTGTGATGGCGCCTTTAATCCCAGCACTTGGGAGGCAGAGGCAGGTGGATCTCTGTGAGTTCAAAGTCAGCCTGATCTACTAAGCAAGTTCCAGGACAGCCAGGGCTATACAGAACCCTGCCTTTATTTATTTATTTTTTTATATTTCTGTAGATGTTATTTTTTTAAAAAAACTTATTTATTTTTATTTTATGTCCTGCATATACATCTGTATGAGGGTCTCAGATCTTGGAGTTACAGACAGTTGTGGGCTGCCGCGTGGGAGCTGGGAATTGAACTGTGGTCCTCTGGAAGAGTAGTCAGTGCTCTTAACCACTGAGCCATCACTCCAGCCCAAAACCCTGCCTTTAAAACAAACAAACAAAGAATCAAAATAGAGTGGGAGAATAGTACATTTATTCACTAGTTTCTCAAATCTAGTAGAGAGTGAAGGCCGAAGGTATAGGAGCGGTTCACATTTCTGGTGATACACTTGAGAAGGCAAGAGAAGATGGCGTGTAGCCATAGTAAGGGTGACCTTTGACTGGAGCTCTGCCAGTTTGACTAGAGCTGGGGCAGGCAGATTTAGTTACCTGGTGCAGCCTGCAGAAAATTCTCAGTTGCCTTTTAAAAAGATTTATTTCTTTATGCATGTTTGTGTGTATTTATTTACATGTACACATACATGTTGGGGGGGTGCTCACAGAAGCCAGAAGGGGCACCAGGTCTCCTAGAGCAGTAGTTACAAGTGATTGTGAGACACCCAACATGGGTGCTGGCAGCTGAACTCCGGTCCTCTGTAAGAACAGTACTCTTAACCACTGAGCCATATCTCTAGCCCCCTGCCTCATTTTGGGGGGGGGGACTTGGAAGAATGGTATTCACCTAAGAGGAGAGAAGTAAGAGGTATAACAGATTTAGAAAAAGATAAGATGTTTCTATATTCAAACTAGGGCATGCGTTATCTTTGCCTATATGTGAAACCTTCTCATGGGTCCACATTTTGAGTAATTTTAAGGGAATCCTGTTGTCCACTCTCACCTTTTACAGGCTCACTTCCCTAAAATGTAAGAGAACGGCATCCCCCAGTACCACTTCCAAGGAAAAGACAGGACTGCATTCATCATAAATTTGAATTTATTATATATTACACCTACGGTGTCATTTAATTTCATTATTCTGTCTGTATGTATGTGTGTTTGTGTAAATTTGTATGTATGTCTGTGCATCATGTCTGTGCCTGGCACCTCAGAGGACAGAAGAGGGTGACAAATTCCCTGGAGCTAGAGTTACAGATGGTTTTGAGCCACCTTGTGGGTGCTGGGAACTAGACCTGAGTCCTCTGTAAGAGCAACAACCATTGAGCTATCTTTCTGCCCCTACCTCTACCCCATTATGCCTTTTTTAGCACAAAATTTTTATCATCTGTGGTTTCATGGAACTGTCATAGAAATTTCACACAGAATAGCTGCTGACATCAGCATTCGTTCCATCTGACCCATCTTCCTTCGCAGCTCCCTAGCATATATGTCTTCATCCCTTGTATAGGTAGGGCCAGCTCAGCCAAGTCACCAGTGCAGCTGAGCTCAGAAGCTTCACCGTAAACCCGTAAACCCCGTCATGTACTTGTTACTTTCTTCTCCTGCTCCCCCACCCCACCTCTTTGTATCCCTGGCTGTCATGGAACTCACTCTGTAGACTAGGCTTGCCCGAACTCAGAGATCCTCCTGAGTGGGTGGGTGCTGGGAGGTGTGTGCTCCCCTTCGTGGTTGTAAGTTACTTTTTACAGCATCTCTGTTTTGTTTGTAACTTCTTTATTCCCCCAAGTTTATTTTGTTTTGTTTGAGGCAGGATCTCACATAGCCCAGGCTGACCTCAAACCCACTGTGTGGCTGAGAATGACATTGATCTGGTCTTTTCAGGCGTGGTCACGATGGCAAGAGCAGCTCCTAAATAGCCAGCAGGAAAGAGGGAAGGTGGTCACTGCTGTGCGACACCATCAGCGCTGGCAGAAGCAGAGATCTTTGAAGGCTTGGCTTCAGTACCTCCACATCTGCAGGATAAAGAGATGGCAGAACGGTGAGTAAGAAGACTGGGCTCCCAAGCCTGGCCTGGTTGGACCACTCTCCCCACTGCCTGTGGCCCTCCATGAAGAGGAAACTGAATGCATTACACCACAATTTGGACAACAGGAGATTTAGAAAAGTACATCATCCTTGGTTCTCATTTATTTCCTTTTGGCTTTCCCTAGCATGTCTAACTTCTATTCAAATAGTCTTAATGTATTGATTCTTTTATATTTGATTTCAAATGGTAACTTTCCGTATTGTGATGGGTATGGTCATACCTACAGTTTTTTATTGTGCTTGTTTTTACATTGTATTTCTTCTATATCAAGAATGCCAGTTTTAATGATTATTTGTATTTTTAGAATGACTTGCCTTTTTTGTCTTATTAATACAGTGTTTATCATCTTTCTCTCTGTCAGACCCTGTGCTAATCACTTTTCCAGACTTTCTGGGACGGTACAGAAAAGGGGACATACACAATAGAGGAGACATGGGAGAAAGGGCTATGTCAGGTGGGGTCAAGACAGCAGCTTCGTATGTTGAAGACGATGAGGAGACCACCTTTAGGCAGAAAAGCCCCCAGGCCTCTGAGAGGACAAAGCAAAGAATCAAGGAGAAGAGCTGTTGCTTCAGAAAAGGGTTTCTGGCATACCCAGTGTTGAGGCTCCCCAAATAGACCCAGTTCAGCCCAGAGCCAACCACCCCAACTGTCAGGCCAGCCCTAATGAACCTGACTGCTGCACTGATGTCCCTTGAAATGGCTGGCTTGGAAGCTGTAGCTAGCATGAGAAAGAGTGAAATCTGCAACCGCAAACCAAAGCTCTCGTTCTTCTGTGTCTCTGGTTGAGCATCACTTCAGCTAGTGATTAACTTCATAGCTGAGTTCAGGAGTGGGTACATTTTCAGGGGTGACAGACTATATACCTTGTTTTACTTCTTTCTCTGTGGCTTGTTATGTAGCTAGGTGGCCGGCCCCTGGAGTCTTCCTCTCCTCCTCTTTCTTGCTCCTCGATCTTTTCTTCCCAGATTTCTCCTCCTTTTTAGTCTCTCTGCCTGCTAGCTCCACTATTCTTTCTCCTGCCTTGCTATTGGCCATTCATTCTTTATTAGACCCATCAGGTCTTTTAGCCAGGCAAAGTAACACAGCTTCAGAGAGTTAAACAAATGCAACATAAAAGAATGCAACACATCTTTGCATCATGAAACAAATGTTCCACAGCACAAAAAAATGTAACGCATCTTTAACTACTACTTTACAACACACAGTGCCCTGGTATTGCTGACCACAGCTCCCACAAGGCCTTAACCCCAGGCCACAACTGGCTCTGTCACCATTTTTCTGATTTTAGACAAGGGGCTGTGTTGCTTCTCCATATCTTATGGCCTCAGGGAAAGCCTTGGATCAGCCCAGCCCTCAACACATACTTGGATTATTTGAATTTGTCCTCCCTTATGCAAATACATATAATTTGTGTATTGAAATTTTTTATCTTGGTTTTTCAAGACAGGATCTCTCTGTGTAGCTCTGACTGTCCTGGAACTTGCTCTGTAGATCAGGCTGCCCTCGAACTCACAGAGATCCACCTACTTCTGCCACCTGAGAACTAGGACCACCACCATCCAGCATGATATTGAATGTTTTTGAAAACATTTTAAGTTTAAGTGAAAAGGAAAGAAAAAAAATAACATATCACAAGTTTGGCATGTGGGATTCTCTTGGATGCCATCATTGTAGTTTAGTTTCCCAAACAGTTTTAGGGTTAATAACTCCTAGTGTTAAAGATTAGATCGACCCAAGGCTTTTCTTCTCGAAAACCATGAATCTGCTTGTCATAAGACAACTTATGTAAGACCTCCTGACCACAGCTTTCCTGTCTTCTTTATCTTCTCATCTCCTGGCCTCCTCCCCTTAGGACCCTGTCACTGAGAACAGCTCACCTTAGGTCCAGGTCACCTTAGGTACATGATCCATGATGCTTTTTGTAAGCACGCTTGTTGAGTTTACACAGAAGTGAATCCAACATTGTACCCCTAGGTTAGGAACTCAGGCTCTTGTCCAAGTGAATCCCATTTACCTCCTAGACTACCAACATTGGCTCTGTAGAGTTCCCTGTGTCTGTTGGAGCATAGTGGTGCTAGCCCAATTCCACAGCTGCCCAAGGCTGGAAAACAAAGGATGTTAGGCTCTTTAGCATGATGACCTTCAGTCATGTGCCTCAAACAACAGCCTCAGTTTACCAGCTGCCAGCTGATTAGTGTTGGAAGGATGTATATCCGGCAGCTAGGGTCGGTATGGCTGAAAGCTCAGGAGGTCCTTTGCCAACATAATCACTGGAGTGGTGTGTTGTTTCCTTGGAGACTGATCCTATCCAGAACCCTCCAAGTAGAGACAAAAATCAGACAGTATTTTTGAAAGTGTTGGTTATCATTCTTGCATGTCAGCAGCTAACTAGCAGCCTCTGCCCTTGGGGAGAAAATATATTTCTCCTGCTCAGGGATGGTACCGTCCACAATGGATTGGGCCCTCCTATACTAGTGAAAAAAAATAAACAACAAAAAATAACCAGTGTCGTCACAGACATGACACAGTCCAGTTTGATGGAGACAGTCAGTCAGTTCCCTCTTCCCAAATGTGTGAAGTTGGCAACCAGGATTAGCCATCAAACTTCCCTAAAACTACAGCCCTTTTTTCTAGGAAAGAGAAGTAATTCTAGAGGTTCGATAACCTTCTAGTATCTAGATAACTTTTCTGTATTGTGGTGTTTGGGGTTGACCCAAGGAACCTTGCATTTAAAGCACACATTTTCTCCCTGAGTTATGTTGTCAACCTGTAATAAGGACTCTTCATGGGAGTGCTCTTGAATCTTTGCTCTCTGTCAGTAGTAGGGTCCAGCCTTCGTGTCGTTTCCCTGCTGTGGGGAGCAGTGCCTAAGAGTTATTTCTCTGTTGCAGAAATGGCTGCACAGTTCCACCGTGTCACTGTGCTCCAGATACATTTCTGTGACTGGCAGTGGGCCTGGGAGTGGAGGCAGAGCTTGTCTGCACACCAGGCCTTGGTGGAGAAACTGGCCCAGAAGATGGCCCTGCGGAGGGCCTTTGCACACTGGAAGCACTGTATCCTTTGCACTGGCCTGTTCACCGCCCTGCTCCCCTCCTCCCCCAGAACGTCCACAGTGTGAGGATCTGGATACCTCAGCTACACATCCTTAAATTTGTCCGCCCAAGTCTTGGTTCATGTTGAACTCCAACTTAAGTTCGTGTATTTGGTGTCTTGGGTAGGTTTCTGTTGCTGTGATAGACTTTATGAGCAACAGCAAAGTGGAGAGGAAAGGTTTTGTTTCATCTGACAGCTCACAGTCCATCATGAAGAGAAGTTGGGGTAGGAACTGAAGGAGAGGAGCGATGCTCACTAGTTTGCTCTGCAAGACTTGCTCAATCTACTTTTTTTTTTTTTTCTTCCTGAGACAGGGTTTCTCTGTGTAGCTTTGGAGCCTGTCCTGGAACTAGCTCTTGTAGACCAGGCTGGTCTCGAACTCACAGAGATCCACCTGCCTCTGCCTCCCGAGTGCTGGGATTAAAGGCGTGCGCCACCACCGCCCGGCTTCCAAATGCTGGGATTAAAGGTGTGCGCCACCCCTACTCAGCCCTCAACCTGCTTCTTAAACGACCCAGGACCACCTGCCCAGCATTGGCACCACTTATGGGCTGGGTCCTACCACATCAGTCATTAATCAAGAAAATGCCCAGTAGACTTGCCTACAGGCAAGTCTGATGGAGGCATTTTCTCAGATAGAGTCCCCTTTCCCAAATGATTCTGGCTGGGCCAAATTTACAGATAAACTAAGCGCCTGAGGGAAACGAAAGACTCACAGCACTCCTTGTCCAATGGGAAAACAGATATGAAAACGGTCTTGACAGTGATAGAGCTCCTAAGGGCTTGACCCAGAACTGTGCCTGTGTACCCAGCACTCAGGAACAGTGAGGCGGAAGGAGCTTAAATCTAGATCAGCCTGACCACACATCCAGACTCTATCTCAGACTCTTTTGTTTTTGTATTTTAAAGTAAAAATTACCCAGTGGTAGTGTCTCACATATTTAATCCCAGCACTCGGGAGGCAGAGGCAGATGATCTCTGTGAGTTCAAGACCAGCCTGGTCTACAGCGTGAGTTCCAGGACAGGCTCCAAAGCTGCACAGAGAAACCCTGTCTGGAAAGAAATCAACAAAAATAACAATAAAGCAAAAGGTTTCTGGCCTCCCAGGAGGTTCAGGTAAGGAAGACACATCTAAGCTGAATGTAAGTCCTAGATGACCGTAAATTATGGCAGAGGCTGGGTGTTTACACAGGTTTACTGGTAAGGCGTGATGGTGCACACTTTGAATCTCAGCACTTGGGGCAGAGGCAGGCAGATCTCTGTGAGTTTGAGGCCAACCTGGTCAACATAATGAGTTCCAGGCCAGCCAAGGCTACATAGTGAGAACCTGTCTCAAAAAAAAAAAAAAAACAAAACAAAAATGTATGGTGAGTGTGGTTCATAGGATAGTCAGTGTGGTCTGGGGACCTCCCATAGAGCCCTGTGTGCCACACTCAGGGATTTACTCCTTATCCTGGTGGCACTTGGGAGCTTCGGGAGTTTTCATAAGAATCAATGCCCTTGAATTTGTGCTTTAGCCAAGATGTTCCTAGAACCAGTGAGATAGCTTGCTGCCAAGCCTTATAACCTGAGCTTGCGCCTTGGAACCCACTTGGTAGAAGGAAAGAAGTTGTCTTCTGCCTTCACTGTCTCACATGTATGCACGCAAACACAGATGAATGTAATTTTATGTTTTGGGGTTATTTATTTATTTATTGTCTTGTTTTGTTTGGTTTTCAAGACAGGGTTTTCTGTGTGTAGTTTTGTTGGTCCTGGAACTCTGTAGACCAGGCTGACCTTGAACTCATGGAGATCCACCTGCCTCTGCCTCCCAAGTGCTGGGATTAAAGGCATGCACTACCCCTGCCCTTCATGAAGTTTTTAAAGAGAGAATATGGGCCTAGATTAGAGGAGAGAGACTGCCCAGAGAGCCCAGCTTTGTGAGGACTCATGTGAGGGACAAGTCAGGTGCTGGACAGAAGAGAAGCAGTCCATGAGAGAAGGTTCAGGAACAGAGCACATGGGTTATTAGCTGAGTGCGTGAGGATTATGAGAATAGAAAAGATATGAAAATAACTAACGCTCTCAGCTCAATCATCTTACCAGACCATGATGTCAATCAAGGCTGCTGGCTCGGTGATGATTCCAATGCTTGTTGGACTTGGTGGCAGGTTACCTCATGGGGTGGGTATCAAAGGTTAGAGGCATGACCTGGCTCTTTGTTAGCACTCCTCTGTGCTTCCCTGAATCCCCAGGAGGAGACAGAGGAGGTTATCAGCCTGCCTAGCAGGCCTATTATGCTAGAGCCATGCCCTTTAGGTGGCTCACAGGAAGTATTTTTGTGTCGGGCCGGGAGCCTTGTTAGACTGGAGGCCTTAACGGAATTCCTGCAGACATGCTGCTGCAGGCAGAAAGGGCTGCCCAGCATGCAGCGGCAGAAGAACACCACCGGCACTGCCTTCTGGTAAGAATACCAGGGTCCGGGGCAGTTGTGGTGACATCCGCTTGGCACTAGCCCCTGAGTGCTGCCAGTTCTGAGTGGCTGTAGTCTGTGTTCACATTTTGAAACTGAGAGTCAGAGATGTGGAGTTGTTAAGGGACCTCAGAGGGGATCTGATCCTGGGGCTTTATAGTTGGCCTCTTTTGAGTGGCAGAGACCTAATGTATAACACAGACAGAAGTCCTGATCCTAAGCCTGAATCAAGGTCTGGAGAGTTGGTTCCTGTCCTGTGGGCTGCCCCCATCTCAGGAGCTGGCCTTCGGAGACTTTAGGAGCCACTGGTGCTCCACAGAACACAATTGGGAAATCCCTGACCCAATCCAGCCTCTTCCCTCTGGTGCTTTGCTTAGGTAGTGTGTGTGACAGAATTGGGAATGTGGACCCAAGGGTTCTGTCCTAGTGTCTTTTTGTTTCTGTGATAAAATATCCCAGTAAATGCAAGTCAGAGATGACAAGAATTCATTTACGCACACAGTTGAAGGTGCAGTCAGTCAAGGCAGCGGGAGCTGGAAACAGCTGGTTACATTGCTCAGTTGCCTTTTTCTATGTGTGCAGCCCTGGATCCCAGCCAGGAGTGAGGTGGTTCTGCACACTTCTGTGAACCAATCTCCAGTAGGTGGGGCCAGAGGCCTGATCCCACAGGGTCCTAGCTGCTGTCAAGTTGACAATGGGTGCCCTCCATCACAGACTCAGTTTACTCTGGCAAGCCACATTTATAGTTATGCAGATGAATATACATATATACTCTAGGGGGTTCCCAAGTCTGGGACTAAAAGCATGGGTGTCATACCCACCCAATGTTCAACCTTTTTTTTTTTTTTGGTTTTTCGAGACAGGGTTTCTCTGTGGCTTTGGAGCCTGCTGGAACTAGCTCTTGTAGACCAGGTTGGTCTCTAACTCACAGAGATCCACCTGCCTCTGCCTCCCGAGTGCTGGGATTACAGGCGTGCGCCACCACCACCCGGCCCAATGTTCAACCTTTTTAGAATTCTTCAGAGGCAAGGGTGTGTTTTTGTGTGAAGCCAGTGTTACTAAGAGCTAGGTATGTTCAGTTCTATTAGGTGCAAGGTAGAGAAACTCCAGGGAAAGGGAGTGGTCCTGAACTGTAGAGGCTTCCGGTGCTGCTTTTCTTGTTCACACATCTGCAGACAATGATGCTTCTTTTCAATTTGTGTCATTTCTGTGTGCAGCATTCTTGCTTCAGAGCCTTAAAAGATAATGTGACCCAGGCCCGTCTCTGGCGAATAAGAAGGAACCTTGCTCACCAGCTGCGTGATACTACGGTGAGACTTGCCCCTCCCAGACAGGGCCTTGCTGTGTGGTTAGCTCAGGCCATCCTCAAACTCACTGTATAGCTGGTCTTGAGTTCATAGTATTCCGGAGTCCTGTGTGCACCACTGTGCATGGCACTTCATTTAAACTTTAGACTCCAAAAGTAATGCCTATTTTCTTTGTTAATCTGCATCTGCTAATAGAGAAATTTGTTTTAGCCTTTTTTAGGGCTTCCCACTCACCCCACCTCATTCCAATCTAAGAATATCAGTACTTGCCAGGTGGTGGTGGCACATACCTTTGATCTCCGTACTCAGGAGGCAGAGGCAGGTGGAACTCTGAGAGTTTGAGGCCAGCCTGGTCTTCCAAGTGAGTTCCAGGACAAACAGCACTTCACAGAGAAACCCTGTCTTAAAAAACAAAACAAAACAAAAAGAATAAAAGGAAGGAAGGAGAGAGAAGAAAGAAAAAAGAAAAAAAAAAACAAAACAGTAGTCGGCCCAGATGATTACGCTTTTCACCCTGACCAGGGCACCCCAGGGAATATGAACTGCTGAGCCCTGTGTGTGTTCACCAAGGGCAATGACTCTCTTTGTTGGTTTTGTTTCTGAGTGTAGGTTTCTTTCTTCCTTTCTTTCTTTTAATGATTAAGCACATAGTAAAACAGAAAGAACTAGTATAATGGTCTATATACTGCTTAGACTCAGTGTTCATTAATATTTGCTAAGTAAGTTATAAACACTTAAATACTTCAGCATGCATCAACCCCAAACAAGCAATTTTTTTACATACCACAGATCTTTATAATTTCTAACAAAATTAACAACAGTATTCTACTGCCATCCAGGTCATTTTCAGATTTCCACAATTGTTCCTCAAATTGTCTTTTCAGTTTAGGGTTCAATCAGGGCTCACGTGCCTCATTTTGTTGTTACTCATTTGTCTGTCTGAAGAGAGCCTTTCTGTATAACCCGGAACTGGCTCCATTTTCCATCCCCCCCCCTTATGTCTCCTCCTTGCCAAATCTAGAGCAACATTCTCCTGAGCTAGAGTTTCAGGCTGTTGTGAACCACCTGATGTCGGTGCTAGGAACCAAACTCCAGTCTTTTAAAAAATCAGCAAGTGGGGGCTGGAGAGATGGCTCAGTGGTTAAGAGCATTGCCTGCTCTTCCAAAGGTCCTGAGTTCAATTCCCAGCAACCACATGGTGCCTCACAACCATCTGTAATGGGGTTTGGTGCCCTCTTCTGGCCTGCAGGCATACACACAGAATATTGTATACATAATAAATAAATAAATATTTTTTAAAAAAAATCAGCAAGTGCCTTAACTGCTGAGTTTTCTCTCCAGTCCCTGGTTCTTATGTTTTTGAGTTGTAGCAACACACATAGAAGTTGTAATTTTTTAAAAACTGTACATTTATGCCTCTCTGTGTGTGTATGTGGGAGGGCAGCAGGAAGTAAGGGAGGGAGGGATTCGGAAGCTGGCTCTCTGCTTCCACAGTATGGGTTCCTATGTTCATATGTTCCTCAGCTGGGTCAGATTTGTGGCACAAGTGTCTTTATCCACTTTAACATCTTGCTGGACCAAAAATACACTATTTTGATAGCAAGTTCTAGACCAGCCAGGACTGCACTGACTCTTCTTAAAAAATACAACCAAATTTGCATTGTACCAGTTCAGTTGTTTTTTCCTCTAGCTGTTGGCAGCTACTCCTCCACTTTCTCTCCCTATCAATTTGATGTTTTGGAGACTTCAAAGGAGAATCACTAACTATTTGTTCTTTTGTGACTGGCGTATTTCACTTAGCATAATGTATACCTTTCCCTTGACAATGACATTGGCTCTTTGAAGACGTCAGGCTAGTTGTTTTTATTATGTCCTCATTCTCAATACGTCTGTTCTTTTTTGGTTTTTGTTTTGTTGTTGTTGTTTTAATTTCTTATTTTCGAGACAGGTTTTCTCTGTGTAACAGCCCTGGCTGTCCTGGAATTTGCTCAGTAGATTAGACTCACAGAGACCTGCCTGCCTCTGTCTGCCCAGTGCTGGGATTAAAGGTGTGTGCTATCATGCCTGGCTTTTTTATATCATTTAATTTTCCTTTATTTGTGCAGTTTTTATAAATGAGACAGTAGACTCAGAGGGTTAGGCATGGAAGTTAAACACTTTGACAGCAACTTCCTAAGTGCCAATATGTAAAGAGTTTTAATTTTTAAAGTGACTTTGAAAAATAGTATTATAAGGCTTGAGAGATGCCTGCAGAGGTTAAAAGCACTGGCTGTTCCTCCAGAGGTCCTGAGTTCAATTCCGAGCAACCACATGGTGACTCACAACCATCATTAATGGAATCTGGTGTTTGAGCATACTTGCAGGCAGAACACTGCATACATAGTAAATAGAGATCTATTTAAAAGAAAAAAGAAAAATGGTATTCTCTGCTGAGTGGGGTAGTACAGTATCTATAATCGTAGCACTTGAGAGATGGAGACAAGGGAATCATGTGTTTAAGCCTGGGCTACATAGTGAGATCTTGTTTCAAAAAAAAATTCTTCTATAGTACCCAGACTTGTTTTCATGTGACTGTCTGTCTACTTGAAAAGCCATTTATACTGGCCCAGAGCATAGCTCCCTAGGCCAGCAGTGTGACCTGGCTGCTCCCTGTGGGAGTTCACAGTGTACTGGGGGCAGCACTTACACTCAGAGGCCTCCTCTCACTTCTCACTATGATACACTTGTTTTCTTCCTGTCATTCTGCAGCTGCTTCGCAGGTTCTGGAACCTCTGGCAGTGTCAACTTGAGCAGAGGGAAGAGAGAAAGCAGCCTTCCTCAGTGCATGCAGCCTGGACCCACTACAGGTAGGAGCTCAGTTCAGCCTTGGGCTCTCTAGGACACCGGGTCATTTTGACAGGGTTTTCCAGGAGGAAGTGACTACTCTGCCATGAATTAGTTTCTCAAACTCAGAAAGGCCTTTTATCCAGGTGTGGACTAGGCCCTTAATCTTAGTACTCAGGAGACAGAAGCAGGTGGATCTCTGTGTGTTCAAGACCAGTCTGGTCTACATAGCAGTTTTTAGGACAGTCAGGGCTGCACAACGAGACTTGTGTGTATCTTTGCTTGCATCTTCTTTTGTGCATGTGTCATTCTTGCATAGGACTGTCACCTAGAACAAAACAGAAAACAAGCAAGCAAACAAACAAAAAACATAAGGGCTTTATCCTGGTGAAGTCCACACTATAAAGTAAAGGCTCCTGGGTGTGGTTGCTTTTGGGAGGTGAGATGATGCAATTTGCATTGGATCTTGTCCACCACTGTGTGTGCCTGTTTGATCACTACCACTGCCTCCATCCTTCTGCAGGCCTTTTGATACTTGTCCATTGTGACTGATGATGTAGCTCAGTGCAAAGTGCTTGCTTAACATAGGCAAGGTGAGTCTGAGCCCCTGCACTGCAGTGAAACATTTTTAAAAAGACCCTGTGAATTTTTAATGTTAAAGGTCAGGTTAGGATGATATTTGGGGCTAGGTCTTCCTGGAAATAAGGAATATAGTTGATTGTTTAGAGCCAGTCATTCTATTAAATACATCTCTTTATTTAATTATTTTTTGTTTTTTAAAACAGGGTTTCACTGTGTAGCCATGGCTGTCCTGGACTCACTCTGTAGACCAGGCTGGCCTTGAACTCACAGCGATCCACCTGCCTCTGCCTACTCAGTGCTGGGGTTAAAGAAATATGCTGCCTCTGCCTAACAAATACATTTATTTTTAAGTAAATATCTATGAAGAAAAATTAAAAATATATAGAAATGAAAATAGAAGTTGCTAGGCTGTCTTCTTCCAGCCCCTTAGCCCTGACTCTCTTGCTGCAGAGATGTTCATCATGTTAAATAATGTCTCGACCCCTCCTCCAGTGTCATCAGTGTAACTTGCAGCTACTGGTCCAATTTTGGGGTTTTTTAGTATTTACTTATTGTTCTAGGGATCCAGCCCGGCAGTTTTCACATGCTAAGCATGCATTCTACCACAAAGCTGTATCCCCAGCTTCAGAGCATATCTTTAATGAGTCAATAAGAATCCTAATATTTGGGGCTGGAGAGATGGCTCAGTACTAGAGAGCACTGACTGCTTTTCCAGGGGACCCAGGTCAGTTCCCAGGATGCACGTGGTGGCCACAACCATCTGTAACTCTAGTTCCAGGGAACCCAGTGCTCTCTATGGGCACCAGACACACGTGGTGCACATACATACATGCAGGTAAACACACACATAAAATTTAAAAAGACAAGAAAAGCTTGACTCAGTCAGAGTTGTCAAGGTGTGCCATTATTCTAAATCCTGGCTTACAAGGCCAAGCATGTGTCATCACACTCAGTGTCACTGTGTGCCTAGAGTCCTGTTAAACCCTCGAGGGTGCTGTGACTCCAGGAAGTTAGGGTGCCCAGGAGGTGTCCTCTCTTAAGTCCCGGACACACTGTGCTTGGTGTTCTAATTAGGTTCCCAGTGAGCTACCAGGGGTTGGAGTGTAGTTCAGCAGACCTCAGGAAAATGCTGGAAGTTTAAAACCAGCCACAGCCCAAGGTCAGGAGATGATGGTTTATGTTAGTAAGTCCTTCACTTTCCTCTCTCCAAGGATGTGACCAGTAAGCAGTAAGCCCCTGGGGTGCCCTGAGCCCTCAGGAAGTTATTATACCTACAAGCAGCTGCCTTACAAACAGTACACTCTTACAGCTTGACACCTGACAGTGCCAATACACAGTTCTCTGGTTTTCTTCTGTTTTCTTCCAGGATGACAGTCCTACGCAAGTGTGTCAGGGTGTGGTTACGATATGTGCACCAGAGGAGATGCCAGCAGGTACAGAGCACACCAAAGCAGGCAGCTCAGCACCTACTAATGGGATTTGCTGGCTTTGGGAAGATGCTTGGGAAAGGCTATGCCAGGAGACCTGGTTCTGCTTTTGGGGTTACTAGTAGTATTTGGAGGGAACTGTAAAACCATGGAGTTGTTTCCTTCAGCCCAAGTCCTATTCCTTCATTGCTGGAAGACACAGACGCTGTTGGGGGTAAGGAGTGGCTCCTCCCAGGTTTTTAGGTCTTCACTCACATCCCTTTCTTTCTTTCTTTTTCTTTTTGTTTTGTTGTTGTTGTTGTTTGTTTGTTTTTTTGGTGTTTTCTTTTTCCTTTTGGTTTTTCGAGACAGGATTTCTCTGTAGCTTTGGAGCCTGTCCTGGAACTAGCTCTTATGGACCAGGCTGGCCTCTAACTCACAAAGATCCACCTGCCTCTGCCTCCCGGGTGCTGGGATTAAAGGCGTGCGCCACCACCACCCAGTTTCTCTTTGTTTTCTGAACTGTTTGTACCCACCTATCCCATTCCCCTAACTGCTGGGATTATGGAGTGTGCCACCCTGCCTGCCCCCCATGGAAGAGATGCCTACTGCAACCTGCTTTGCCTTAGTTCTGTGCCTTTATTAAGGGTATAGCACAATTCTTGCTCCCTCAACCATAAGGCAGGGTAGCAGGGAAGTGTGGCTTGTAGGTCACTTCTGACAGTTGTGCACAGGTGTCTGGAATGCTAAATGAAGACTTTGTAAAAAATGTGTGTGTAGCTGGGCAGTGGTGGCACACACCTTTAATCCCAGCTCTTCAGAGGCAGAGGCAGGCGGAACTCTGTACGTTCAAGGCTAGCCTGGTCTACAAAGTGAGTTTCAGGACAGCCAGGGCTGTTACACAGAGACCCTGTCTTGAAAAACCAAAAACATTGTAAATAGAGCTATGAAAAAAAAAGAAAAGAAAAACCAAAAATAAATAAATAGTAAGTAAAAAGTGTGTGTGTGTGATATGTGCAGGTGCTCATAAGACTAGATGGTGACAGATCCCTTAGAGCTGGGCTACTGCTGTTTTGTTTTGTTTTTCGAGACAGGGTTTCTCTGTAGCTTTGGAGTCTGTCCTGGAACTAGCTCTTGTAGACCAGGCTGGTCTCGAACTCACAGAGATCCACATGTGTCTGCCTCCTGAGTGCTGGGATTAAAGGTGAGTGCCACCACTGCCCAGCAACAAGCTGGTTTTGAGTTGCTTGATGTGAGTGCCAAAGAGTAGGAATTGCTCTTGACAACTGAGTCATCTCTTTAGCCCCCAAATGGAAAATATTGACATCAGACTGACACTTAATAGGGATGTTAGTTCATTTGATGATGATCCATCCACTCCTTTGGTTGTTTTGACACTGCCCTCCTTCTCCTTTCAACATCATCTGCTGCCACCGTTGGAGTGGCACATTTGTGGATAGAATGGGAATGGGAGCTAAGTGCAGAGATGCTTCTTTTTTTTTTTTTAAATATTTATTTATTTATTATGTATACAGTATTCTGTCTGTGTGTATGACCGCAGGCCAGAAGAGGGCACCAGACCCCATTACAGATGGTTGTGAGCCACCATGTGGTTGCCAGGAATTGAACTCAGGACCTTTGGAAGAGCAGGCAATACTCTTAACCTCTGAGCCATCTCTCCAGCCCACAGAGATGCTTCTTAGCTGCTGTCTCCATCGCTGCCCTCTGTCATTCCTGACTGTCTGTGTGCTTCTGCCTCTTGCTGTACCTGTAGTTCTCTGTAGCTCACGACCCTGTCAGCTTAAGTGCTCTCTTGAACCCTTGCTTGTCACTCTGCATTAACATAGCTGTGTGCTGACTTTTCTTTCCAGTTAACCTGTAGCGCTGCTTCTTCTGTTTGTTTGTTTTTTTCTGAGACAGG
>JAQHUG010000234.1:377961-430121 GCA_028555095.1 Dicrostonyx torquatus | reverse complement strand
CAGACCTCATTACAGATGGTTGTGAGCCACCATGTGGTTGCCGGGAATTGAACTCAGAACCTTTGGAAGAGCAGGCAATGCTCTTAACCTCTGAGACATCTCTCCAGCCCCCCCTTTTTTTAAAAATTTATTTACTTATTATGTATAGCCTTAGCTTCTTAAGGGTATGGCCTGCCTGTCTTAGCCCAGCACAGTGCTCACCAGTTGATGTTGATTCTTTTGCCTGGATGAGCTGTCTTTGATCACATCAGAATGCTTCTGGGTCTTATCTGGAAGCTGGGTGTGGTGACACACCTGTAATGCTATCACACAAGGGATCGCTCCCAAGTTCAAGGGCCTTTTGATTAGTGAGGTTCAGATCAACTCAAGCCTATCTCTGTAGTCTTGGCTGTCCTGGAACTCAGTATGTAGATCAGGCTGGCCTCAAACTCACAGAGATCCACCTGTCTCTTTGTCTTGAGTGCTGGGATTAAAGAGGTGTGCCACCACACTCAGCTCATGGTACATTTTTTACCTAGCGAATTGGCAAAGATCAAACATGACATTTCTTACTTGTATGAGAAACAAATCTTATCTCAGAAGAGTGTGACTCTGAACATTGAAATAAGTAAATCACAAAGGCCATTTGTCATTTTGTTTTAGTTACTGCAGGCCAGAGCAGATGGCCTTTTCCAGCAAAGAGCACTGCCTGCCGCCTTCCATATGTGGTACGGACTTTGGCAATGGCGCCAGCATAGTCGAGTCCTGTACACAAGAGCAGTGCATTTTCACAGGTATGCTACGCAGCTAGTTCCTGTCTGAGAGAGCTCCAATCTGCAAACTCTATAATGCCTTGGCTTCGCTTCTGGTTTCCCAGCCCTCAGTCCCTGGTTTCTCTGGGTTTCAGTAATGAGACCCTTTTGACCTCATGTAGCAGGAAAAATCAGTCTTACCCTGGGAAGATGTTCGTCCATCTTTATTACGAAACAGCTTGTGTCTATGCCTCTGCACTTGTTTCATGAGCACTATCTGAGTTTGCTCTTAGTGCTGTAATAAGAACTTTGATGGAGCCTCACATTGTGTAATTTCTCTAAAGTATTGCACTCCTATTCCATAAGATATGGTCTTTTGGAGTCTAAGAACAGTGGTTCTCAACCTGTGGGTTGTGACCCACTGGAGGGGTCAAATGACCCTTTCACAGAGGTCACCCAAGACCACCGGAAAATACAGATATTTATATTACAATTCATAAGAGTAGCAAAATTACAGTTATGAAGTAGCAACAAAAATAATGTTATGGTTGGGGTCAGCACAACATGAGGAACTGTGTTAAAGGGTGGCAGCATTGGGAAGGCTGAGAGCCACTGTCTTAGAACCATAGTCATGCACAGAGTTATAAAGGTCAAGGAGCTGAGTGGTATTGGAGCCAAACCAGCCTTGATTAGATCTGTTTGTCTTTCTTTGTAAATGCTTTACTTTTAGTCAGTTTCTCTCATTTTCGTGTGTTTAGGGAGACATTAGAGAAGCGAGTATTTGTTATCTGGCAGCAGAAGATGTCTCAACATCGAGAAAACCGCTTGGCTGAGAGAATGGTGTGTAGCTCTCTCTTTGTGTGGGTTCTTGCGGGCAGGATCCATTTAAGCACTTGTCCTGGGCTGTTCTTCAGGAAGTTGCACAAACTCCAGCCTACCCTGCCAGGCTCCTGCCTGGTGCTCCTGAGCCTGGGAGGATCTGGACATTCACAGGCAGCCTGAGGAAGCAGTTCTTTACTGGTCACAGATTCTCCCTTAGCCTCTGGTCTGCTCTCCTCCTGGACTGGACTGTTTCCTCCTATCCTGCCTCAGGCTATACTGCAGGCAGAGCAGCAGCTTTTGCGGAGGTCCTGGTTCATGTGGTACCAGCAGGCAGCAGCATGTCACCAAGAGCGGGAGCGGCAAACGATGGCCTGTGCTCACCACCACAACAGGTTGCTCAGGAAGGCTTTCTGCGTCTGGCGGGAAAGTGCCCAAGGATTGAGAACAGAGTGAGCAGCATTCTACTACAGAGCCCCTCCCACCTCGGGCCAGCTTTGGCAGTGCCTTCAAGTGCCCACCCATAGTGTTGTATCAGCTGGGGCTGGTCTTGTGTCCCAGAAATTCAGCCTAAAACAGGGACAGCACCTTGGGCTCCATCATTGCGCTCTCATACTCAGAAGCTACATCCTGTTTCCTGCCCAGAATCCATGTAGAGTGACTGTGGTGAGTGGCGGCACATAGAGTAATCAGCCCATCAGGTGGCTGACCACTGGCTAGTGGACAGGTTGTGGCAACTTTTGCCAGACCACAAGACTACAGTGGGGAATGCTTACAGCCGTGTGTCTAAGGCAGAGATGAAGCCATGAGGTTGCTTGCAAAATTTTGAATTGCTGTGCCCTTTCCTGGAAAGGCCCTGGTCATTAGACAGCTCTCACTCCCAGAGCTCAGTGAGGAAGAGGACCAGGGCTGCAGAGGGGAGTCCTGAGGCCCCTGTGGTCTAGACCATGCTGATCTTCTGTTTCCCCACAGGAGGATGGGCAGGGCACTGGCTGCATGCTTCCACTCAGCAAGGCTCCTGCGTTGGTCCTGGAACATGTGGAGCGAGGTAGGGTTTCGGCATGGGCACAGCCTGAGTGTGGCTTTTGGACAGGTGGAGCTGTTTGTCTGCATGACTCAGAGCAAGCAGATAGGCTCTTCCACAGTTCCTCTGGTCAAAGGCACAGTGGGGCAGTGCAAGCTCACTTTGTAAGGGATTGACTCAAGGTTTCTTGTCCTTAATGTATGTGTCCAGCTGCTCTTATCTGAACTTACTGTAAAGATCCTGGCCTGACATTCACATAAACTCTGCTAAGTGTGTAACATTGAAGCCAGCCCCTGTCCAACATTTCCTGTTGGACACTTGCTCATTTGATACCCACCAACCCCTAGGGAGATGGATGGATGGATGGATAGATGGATGGGTGGGTGGGTGAGACTGTGGCTCAGTTAGTATATCCCCCTTATGTGAGTTCTCAGAATGTAACATAGAGACAGTGCTGCAGTGAACCTCCCCCAGCCCCAGGGCCCACAGTACCCACTCTTTCCTGTGCACAGTGCCTGGCTCTGAGGACAGAAGAGCAGCGAAAGCTGAGGCGTGCAGCTCTTCACAGTCAGCACACCCTGCTTCACAGGGCTCTGCAGAAGTGGCTGGTAGGAGCCAGCACTTTCTTCCAGGTCTCCCTGCTTGGGGGTGGGGAGTTTTCGGCAGTGTTCTTTGTTCATGTCCCTCCTGTGATCTGGCAAGGCTCAAACAGAGCAGTACCCAAAAAGTGCTGCCTGGGGTACCAGCCTTCCTGGAAAGCTGGTTTCTATATGAGTCTAGCCCGGAATTGGGCCTTGTGGGACATTACAATGAGGTTGGGTGCTGGCCTTGGGATGGGGGGCTTTCAACCTCTCCCTACTCTTTGAGAGCTCTGGGCATGGTAGCCACGGTGGTCAATGCACCTCTGAGGCTGACTTGTATGGGGAGAAGTATGTCTGAAGGGTGGCCTCCAGTGACCTCCTCATCTCTCATAGACTTACCAGGACAGGGTGAGGAATGTGCTACAGGAGGTGGCAGCCAGGGAGAGGTGGCACAACAGGCAGCTGCTGAGGTGAGTCCCTGAGTGCTGGGTCAGGTAGGGGTAGGGGCAGTTCTGCCTCAGGCCATACAGATAACTGCCTCGTCGGCTCAAGTAGGAGCTCTGGTTTTCTTGCAGCAAGTTCTGCATTTTCTGGCTCACCTCAGCACATCCTGATCTCCTGCCATGTGCAGGGTAACCTTGGAAGACAGCTGAGACACTGAGACATCTTACCAGAGACCAATATGGACCCCATTTGTCCTATTCCTTTGAGCGTTCTTTTGTCCCTGCCTCACACCTAATATCTTGTGCCTCTTGAGGCATTATTTCATGCCCACTCCTGTGTGGAGTCTGCAGTCCTCTGTCAGCTCCTAGACAGTCCCTTCCAGCTGCCCCTCCAGAGTCACCCCATAGAGGACCATCTCTACCTCTCACCACTGGAAGGTCGTCAAGGCCCACCTCCATTCCTATAATCCAAGCTCTGAACTCACTCTTTTCCAGTTGGACAACCCTGTTCCCTTTCTCTCTGCATTTGCTCTGCACGTGTTGTTCTGGCTGAGTGTAGGCCTTGGACCTTATGGACTTTAAACACTGTCACTCCTGCACAGTTCCACAGATAGACCAGAATGAGAAAGCAGGCCTCTGGCAAGTAGGCACTAGTATTCATATGCCTCCTACGATATGAATCACCTGAATTGTTGCCATTTGGTTACAGCTGTGTTGTCTTTATCTCGAGAACTCCTGAAGACTCTGTGATAGCCTGGTGTACTGCTGGTACCAAGTCCCGCCTAGTACCTAGCACAGAGCAGACACTGGGCATCTGTTGTTGGGTGGAGACAAGAGCATGAGCCTGAGAGACAATGGAACAGGTGCTTTGAGGCAGAGTCCTTACTCAGGAGAGGAGTAAGGGTGATTCACAGAAGCCTCCCAGACCTCCAAACTGGGGTCACTGCTCTCACCTGGCCCATGTCTTTGCAGGTGGGCATTACATCGTTGGAGGGAAAACACCATGGCCCATTTGGATATGGCCAAAAAAACCTCCCAAGCAAGAGCCCAGTACAACAGGACCCTGTGCTCCAAGGTGAGGTACAAACCGGTCACCAGGAAGCTTGGGAGTCACATTCCAGCAGCATGTGGTGTTGGCACTCAATAAGGAACTCTCAGAGTGACATGCATGTCTGTAGGTACTGTAGGTTTGTTTGTACTGAATTAGGAATCACTGTTGGGTTTCTTTTTTTTTTTTTGTTTAAAGATTTATTTATTTATTATGTATACAGTGTTCTGTCTGCATGTGTATCTACAGACCAGAAGAGGGCACCAGATATCATGACAGATGGTTGTAAGCCACCATGTGGTTGCTGGGAATTGAACTCAAGACCTCTGGAAGAATACTCAGTGCTCTTAACCTCTGAGCCATCTCTCCAGCCCGGAATCACTATTGTTTAAAAAAAAAAAATGTCATATAGAAAGCAAACTAGTTCTTGCCAGAGCTAGCACTTACCATGCCTGCGCAACAATATACTTGATAAAGCCTGGAGGCCATTAATATTTGGTTTCCTTGTTGGAAGAGTACCAGATCTTACTGACTGGCCCTAGAAAGCATGGAGCATCTCAAGAAGTTCCTGGTCACCCATAGTTTGAAATGACTCAGACCACCTCGCTGCCTTGGCTGGGGTGATGTATACAATGTTGACTCCATGCTATGGGTGAGCATGGTGTTGGGACATAATACAAAGAAGTGGTTCAGACAGAAACAGTAGCAGAGGCAGGCCATGGGTCATGACTGTTCAGAAGAAAGTAGATTACTGGAAGCTCTTGAGTGTTATAGGTCTACCTGCTGGTGGCCATGTAGTTCCCCGAGGAGGCAGAAGCTGCATTTGGTGAAGGCTGGCCTCTTAGAAATGCTCAAGACAGCCTGCTTGGCCCCTACCTTGGGAGGAGATGATCAGATCTAGTTGGGTTTAATGCTCCAAAGAGAGAGGCCACTCAGCTGGGAGTGGGGTATTAAAACTATGAAGCTTCTTCTGGCTTCCTGTCTTCTTTAAATGTGTTTAGTGGTGCTGGGGAGATGGCTCAGTGGTTAAAAGTACATGCTATTCAAATCCCAGCGTATAACCTGAGTTCAAATCCCAAGCTCCAAATAAAGTTGAGTATGGCTGTGTGTGTCCTAGAGCAGTCAACATAAGAGGTCCTGAGAGCTCATTGTCCAGACAGTCTAGCCAAAACAGGGACCTGCAGCCCCAGAGAGCGTCTGATGGGAACGAGATGGAGAATGTATGGGTCTTCTACACCCAACATATGCGCATATACATATATGCATACAACACCCCTCCACACACACAGAGTTTTGTGTTTTGTTTTGAGATAGGGTTTTACTATGTAGCTTTGGCTGGCCTAGAACTCACTCTGTAGACCAGGCAGGTCTCAAACGCACAGAGATCCACTTGTCTTTGCTTTCCAAATTCTGGGGTTAAAGGTATGCACCAGCACACACTGCCCTACAAAGGGTTTTGTTACTGGATTTCCTGTGTAAGAAAGAATTAATATAATGCATAGCAAATAACAATAGGATTATAATCTATGTAGCAACTTCACTTGTTGTGGCACAGTACAAAGTTTCAATCCTCCTGACAGGAAAGTGTCAGGCTTCCTGTGAGAGACTTGAAGTCCCAACCCAGACCTGTATGGGTGGCTGGCTGTGAGAGCCAAATGTTAACTCCTCAGTCGTACTGGTCACCATGTGTCCTTGACCTCAGAATGTGAACTGATCACCTCCTCTCTTTCCCTGCCTGTCCATAGGTTCTGGTGCAGTGGCGGGAGGTTACATCAGTGCAGATATATTACCGAGAAAAGGAGGCAGCTGCCCTCAGGGAGGCCCGGAAAGCACTGGCCAGGGGTAAGAGAGACCTGTGGGAACAAACATTGCCGGAAAGAGTATGAACACAGGACTTCCCCAGGTTCCATGTGCTCTGTCTGTTGGTCCCTGACACTCCTATGGCTAGGAGACTTCAAAGAAAACCTGATATTCTCAGTGTTGGAGGCCAGAGGCTCTGGGGGAGAATCCCTCCTGGGTCTTCTACCTTCTGGTTGTTGCCCTTCTTGGTCCTCCATGGTGAGATATATATTATATATCATATACATTTACTAAGTGAACTTTAAGATAATAAATAGTATCCAACTGGGTGGTGGTGGCACACACCTTTAATCCCAGGACTTGGGAGGCAGAGATAGGCGGATCTCCATGAGTGCGAGGCTAGCTTGATCTACAAAGTGAGTTCCAGGACAGGCTCCAAAGCTTCAGAGAAACCCTGTCTTAGAAAAAAAAAGAAAATATTATCTAAGTCATACCTGAGATGCTGAGAATCCGGTACTCATCTTTGAGGCTAGCCTCAATAGCCAGAGTCAGCCCAGAATGGCTGCGCCTTACTGGGGTGGGGCAGAAAACAACAAGGTGGTTATGCACCCTACAAGGTGGTGTGCCTCAGTAGGTCCATCTGGTGTTGGGAGCCCAGCAAGTTCCTTGAGAGCTGCCTATCCCTAATCCATGAAAAGGTGAAAATGCTGAAGGACCTAGAAGCGGAAGCAGCAGCAGGGCCACCTCTGAAGGACTTGATCCTGGGAACAGGGACTTAGGAGGCTGAGCACAAAGTACCATCTGTGGGAGGGGATGCAGTAACATTTGGGATTCAGTGTCTTGTTTTGGAGAGGGGTTTCTCTGTAGTCCTGGCTGTCCCGGAACTCACTATGTAGACTAGGATGTCTTGAACTCAAAGAGGTCCACTTGCCTCTGCCACTAGGGCTAAAGATGTGCGCTCATTGTCTTGTCTGATCTTAAGACCTTAGAATCTTTCCCATACTTTGTTAGAGCTCAAGGGAAGACATCCTAAGACCCAGGTATAGGATTTTATGCCGTACACGCTCATAGTCCCAGCACTTGGGAGGCAGGAAGGAGGCATGCTGGACTAGGAGTTTGAAGCCAGCCTAGACCACATAATTAGAACCCTTACTCCTCCCATTTCTTTTCTTTTTAAGATTATAATTATATAATTTCTCCCTTCCCTTTCTTTCCTCCCTCCAAAACACTGTTTGCTCTCTTTCAAATCCTGCCCTCTTTTTCCATTGTTAGCGCGTGCATGCACACATACATGTGTGCACAAACATAAGCACACACTAAATATATAACCTGCTCAGTCTGTAGAATGCTACTTGTAACTTGTTTCCAGGGCTGACCACTTGGTATTGGATAACAAATTGGTGTGCTCTTCCCTGGGGAGGACGGTTTCTCCCACTGTCAGCGATTCTTAGTTTTCTGTTGTTCTTTGTATAGGGTTGAAGCTTCATGGCTTTTCCCATTCACTTTGGCCTATCTATTGGTGTCCTTTGTTCAGCTCACATTTGGGCAGTCATGTTGGTAGCTTCTTCTTCTTTTTTTTTTTTGGGTTTTTTCGAGACAGGGTTTCTCTGTAGCTTTGGAGCCTGTCCTGGAACTAGCTCTTGTAGCCCAGGCTGTTCTTGAACTCACAGAGATCCGCCTGCCTCTGCCTCCCGAGTGCTGGGATTAAAGGTGTGTGCCACCACCGCCTGGCGGTAGCTTCTGATAGGACTAGGAGACAGTCACACAGCAAACTCCCTGATCAGTTCTTTTTTTTTTCTTTTTTTTGGTTTTGGTTTTTCGAGACAGGGTTTCTCTGTGGCTTTGCAGACTGTCCTGGAACTAGCTCTTGTAGACCAGGTTGGTCTCGAACTCACAGAGATCCGCCTGCCTCTGCCTCCCGAGTGCTGGGATTAAAGGCGTGCGCCACCACCGCCCGGCTGATCAGTTGGTTCTTAAGAGTCTTTTCTCCCCCTCTTCCAAAATGTTCCGGGGTCTTAGGTATGGGAGTGTGTTCGTCTGTTGCAAGAAGTTTCCGTGATGGGGGTGAGACCCTTTACTTTTTAAGGCCAAAAAAAAAAAAAAAAATACAGACCAAAGTCACCACACTTTCCAGTCTGACTTCAGAGGACAGAGGGGTCCCTGCTGCTTCAGTATGTTTTTTCATCTATAAAATGGGGCTGTAGTACCCCCTTGTTAAAGTTGTTACTTAGGGATGGTATAGTTGTAGCTAGGGAGATAGGTAGACTTAAAGCTGTATTCAGGATATGGTAAAATGACTGGTCTCCAGCTCATGACTGCTGCCTTCTCTGACTCTGAATGGGTCCAGAAGCACCTCCTGTATCAGGCATCCCCAGGCCCCAGGACAACAAGGTCTACACAGTGGGCCCAGAGAGTCAACATGGCCATATCATTTTATCACTGTCCTGGTCATGTCTCAGGCTCATTTGACTTCCCCCTCTGAACTTTGTTTCCTACTTCATAAGAGGAAGCTGTACCCTTTCCAAGCTTCGGCTCCGGGAGGAAGTTCTCTTTAGGGATGGTTGGTTTGCCCCTTCCACATGCCTGTCAGCCCTTGGCGTGGCTCTCTGGGGCCTGGCACACCTTTGGTGACCATGCACAGGTATGTAACTCTGCGACAGCGCTTGGGGATGCAACAGCAAAACGTTCTGGTTCCAGTTCCCAGAGTGCAAAGATGACCTGACCTGACCTTACACGGTGGCCATGGAGCCTGTGGTTTTCTTCTCACAGAAGGCTGGATGTCACTTCACATAACCTCTCCAACTGTCTAGTCCTTCCCTGCTACAAAGTCACTTAGGAATGAAAATCCTCTACAGTTGTTAGCTACTTTACATCTGCCTCAGGTCGGCTCCGTGACTGGTTTCAGCGCTGGCAGTTCTGCAGCCAGAGGGAGGCCCAGCAGAGATTCCAGTTGGAAAGGGCAGCTCAGCATCACCACCAGCAGCTGCTGAAGGAAGGAATGGCTGGGTGGAAGGCGTACCATCTGCGGCGTGTCAGGAAAAAGGTGGGGCAGGTGATAGTACTTTCAAAGCTCTGCCTGGGTCAGGTGTCTTCGGGAGGGGTCTCCAGACAAAACTCTAGGCAGCTAGTATGCATGCTGGTGCCCTGGGATTCTGTGGGAACAAGGCTGCGGGAGCCATTCTGAGCAATTATTGAAGGCAGGAGTAGCCATCCTTAGATCAAGTGTACATCAGAAGAAGCTGGTTTAAAAGGGAAATCTGGTTTCTTCTGACCCCTAGCTTTTCAGATCTGGGGAAACTATGAAACCATTAGAACCTCCTCACCTACGTAGGAGCCTTTGGATCTGGAACAGCTCTTGGCAGGAGGATGTCCACTTGGGTGGAGCCTCATCATGCAGCTGCTCCAGTGGTTGGGCTAGACCAGAGTAAAATGGAGTCTGACCCTCTGTGTGTTTATTTTTCCCAGCTCCTGCAGAGGCGAGCTGCCCAACTCCTGGTCCAGAGACTCTGTCGGGCCTGCTTCTGCCAGTGGAGGAAGCAGGTAGGAGGAACCTGCTGCAGGCTTCTTTCCTGCAGCCATCCTCAGCCCCACATTAGATCGGTCTTTAATACTGTCTTTGTCCGAGGGTTCCATCCTTGTGTCCCCCACCTCCCACTGTCAGCTTCATTCACACACCATTTATAGGTCATTCTCTTCAATCCAGGTTTCTCTTACAGTGTCATCTTAAACACACTGGAAAAATATCCAAAAATTAATGTGAAATATCCAAAAATTAATGTGAAATGAATTTAAACAAACAAAAAAAAACAAAATGCGGGGCGGTGGTGGCACACGCCTTTAATCCCAGCACTCAGGAGGCAGAGGCAGGTGGATCTCTGTGAGTTTGAGGCCAGCCTGGTCTACAGAGTGAGTTCCAGGACAGCCAGAGCTGTTACACAGAGAAACCCTGTCTCAAAAAACCAAAAAAAAAAAAAAAATCCCAAACCAAACCAAAACAACACAAAACCTCAGAAGGTCACACACACACACACACACACACACACATTCTTCTCAGTAAAACCAAGTTCATAGGCCACTCTTGCTCTAGGCTGGAGAGCCTCCCAGCTCCGCTCCTAGCTCCATAGCATCCCTCTGTGAACCCTGCTGGCTCCTTCCATTCATGCCTTCTGACTGCTCTTTGCATTCCTCCTTTTCTACTGTCATTTTTCAGTCCATAAACCCTGAACATATTGAATATCTCAGGATGAAGCCAGGACCTGAACCCTTCCCAGGAGGGTCCATGCTTTAGCTAGAGACTGGTGAGCTAGGACTGGCCATGGCTGTATTGCCTGTGCATTCCTCTGAATAATCCTGTCTTTCTGGCCAACAGCTAGCAGCCAGGAAGCAAGAACAGTGGAGTACAGCCCGGGCCCTATGGTTCTGGGCCTTCTCACTACAGGCAAAGGTAATGGTTCTACAACTCCCTGGTTGCTCCTGCCTTCAGAGGCAGCTTTGTGGTTTTGGTCGTGGGAGCCCAAATGGAAGCCTGAGCCTCATCTCTTGCCGTCTCTTCTACAAGGTATGGACTGCATGGGTAGGATTCATACTTGAGAGGAGGAGGAAGAAGGCACGGCTGGAAGGAGCTGTGCAAGCCTACCACCAGCAGCTCCTGCAGGAGGGTGCCACACGGCTTCTGCGCTTTGCAACTGGTATGAAGGCCTTCCGGCAGCAGCTACAGGCCCGGCAGGAAGTCCAGGTAAGCTGGGGCTGCTGGTGAGGAGCTGGCAGAGCAGGGCAGGAGCTGATGAGAAATTGTGTTGCAGGCAGCCCACAGCCTCCACTGTGCAGTGCGCCGTTGTGCTGAGCTCTGGAAAAAGAAGGTACTTGGTCCAGGCAGGATGTCTCCGGCACCAGCACCCATCACATTCAGCAGAAGAGTGACATTTATGGATTCCTTTCTCTCTGGAGTTACTGGTGAGGCTGGGGACACCACCCTGGAGACCAAGAAGTTGCGAGCTCCTCCATCTCAGAGAACCCTGGGCAGCTTGGCAGTAGCTGCTGGAGAGCCCTGCCTCCTAACGCTGTGAGTGGCCTGTGCCTCACCTCTGCCTCTAGCCCTAGAGCAAAGACTGGGAACATATGTGAGGGACAAACAGCCTGGGAAGGGCCTTGTCACATCAGAGCTGCTCAGAGGCCTCTCTCTGTCAGGCTATCCTTTCCAGGACATTAGAGAGGCAGTGGAATTTCCCAACTTTTTTGTAGAAAAGAGACTGTTGTCTATCCCCTGTGACGTCTGCTTCTCCCTGTCTTATGGTACTCAACAGACTGTCAAGCCTTCATGCCTTGCCTTAGGCCTGCAGTTACCTGCTCTTTTCCCACCTCCTTGGATGGCTTCTCTCAGTGCTATGCATACCACCCTTGCTGAGGCAGCTGCCATTCCCAGAGTAACCAGCACTGAGTCTCTCAATGGGTTGAGTGTACTGGGCAGCCCCCATCCAGGACTCTGTGCCCTTCTAATGGGCAGGCACCATATTGTAGCTTGCTGCACAGGTCGAAAGGAAGAGGTACAGCTCCACCCAGGGGGGATCAGTCTGACTGCCAGGATTACGCCTTGTCTAGGCTCAGGTCTACCCCCATGCACATACTGGCCCTTGGCTGGAGCCTTGTTTTGCCTGGCCTCCAGGCTCTCTGTAAAATGACAGGGTCTGAAGCTTAGTGAGATCTCAAGTCCCCCTGCAGAACTTGTCAGTCCATGAACAGATTATTTCGCTCCAGCAATGAAGCCCGCTTATCACGGAAACAGCCACGACGCCCATCCTTCCTGCTTGACCATTTGCGGAGCCAGAGGTCCCCAGGCTGGAGCACCCTTGGGGAGCAGCAGTAAGTTCAATGGTTGTGAATCCCCAAAGGCACTGGGGACTATATTTTGTTGAATATGTGGCCTCTTTAATCCGGAGAAAGGTTTTATGGTGTAACCAGCTCCTGCCTTTCTTCTGCTCAGGTTAGAGAAGCCTCTGGAAAATGGTCAAAGCATGGATCCACCAGGAGGCCTTTCCCTGACGAGGCCCTTGCTACCTGTGGTCTTGCCAAATGCCCCTGGCTCAAAGCTGCCCCCTACTTCAAGTCCAGGCCCGGAGCTGTTGCCTCCTTCTTCCTTCATGCCCCGTGGGGTGGGACACACTGCCAGGGTGAGTCCTCCACTGGATCTTCATTTGCTCTTCTTGTTACCTTCTTTCTAGAATATCTTGGTCACTTAACAAGCTTGGGGACCCGACACTCCAGGCCTAAAACAGTGGCCAGTCTGCTAACATCCCAGCCCTTGAGAAATGTCTTGTGGTGGGACAACCAGAAGCTTACAGGCAGACTCCTAGCAGGGCCTCTGGTCTTGGGGGATAGGTGGGCTGTGGAAGCTTGAGAGAGGAGGAAGAGGTCTGTTCCAGGGTACTGTGTCTGGCCTGGAGCATGGACTCGGAGCACCAAGCAGGGGCAACCACAAAGACATGCTAGTGGGCTCCTCACTGTGGGATGACAGTCTGCTGGGGGCAGGGAGGCAGAACTTGCTGTGGTGTGAAGGGAAGAAAAGGAGTCCAGGAACACTTAGGGAAGAACTTTTTCACTAAAAGGAAATGGGTGGGGCCCAGAGTCTGGTGAGACAGTTGGTCCCTTTAACTTATCAGATGTGATAGAGACCAGCACTTGGTTGTCTTCAAGGCTATGAGTGTCCACAGTGCAGGGCAAAGGTGTCACTTAGGAGGGCACAGGCAGCACACAAGGGTGTGCTCCTGAGACAGGTGGCAGTACTGAGTCAGCTCCTAAGAAGGTGATGCTGACTGGGGAGGGGTGTGGACAGGAAAAAGGCAGTTTCTGGTGATAAATGGCTGGTAATAGAAGTGACACAGACACACCTAATGCCAGCACTTAGGAGGAGGTAGAGACAGGAAGACAGCTCAAAATCAGTCTATGCCACACAGCAAGACTCATCTGTGTCAGTAAATAAGTAAACAAACAAAAACTTAAATATTGGCATGCCCACTCTCCACAGAAGAGAAGACTTGGGGTGCTGGAGTGTTGGATTGGGAAAGCTCCTGCACAATACCCTTCCCCACTGAGGTCAAGCTGAGCTTGGTAGCTGAGCCTAGTGGGGTGAAAGGCTGAGCAAGGGCAGAAACTGTCTGTTCCTGGGGTAGCACTAAAAGTCCCCTTACACAAGGGTGGCACTCAACAGTAGAGATTGCCTGTGGGTCTCCCCAGTGTGTCACCTTCCAAAACAGGTAGAACAAGGCTTTGTGTGTGTGCTGGCCAATCATCTTTTCGCTACAAGGCACTGTGGGCAATGAACCGGGGACTGGACTCACTTTGGGAAGGGTCCCCACTAGCTTTGTTGCTCAACATCCACCCTTTCTTCTTCTACAGGTGTCAGCAAAGCCCACCATCCCTAGACCTCAACCTCTGACGTGCCCGTCCTTAACCAGAGGGCCCAAGCCCCATCTCTTCCTCCCTGGGGATTTCACAAGCACCAGGACTGGACCTGGTTATGGTTCCGAGGTTGCAGGTGAGTAGGTCAAGGCACTGGGGCCACCCTCCCAAATTCCTACCAGTCTCGCTGGTGGTTCTAAAGAGGACAGAGGACGGTGAGCAAGGTCAATCTCATCTTCCTGTTGCTGCAGGCCACACAGAGCTTGAGGCTGAACTGGAGGGGATCCAGCAGCAGTTACAGCACTACCAGACCACCAAGCAGAACCTTCGGTGAGGCCCACCAGCTGCCCTGGGACCCCTTGTGTTCTAACTCACTCAGGGGGTTGAAGTGAGTGTCCTGTGGCACCGTTCCTCTCCAGGAACGGCCAACTTGGCCTCACCTAGGGTTGGAAGCCCTGCTTTCCCTTTGGAGGATATGTAAAGAAAACAAGACTTGCTTATTCTGTTACCCTTCCAACAACCATGATAGCATACAGCATGCTGGGGCCTGATAGCATACAGCAACTTTCACTCAGAGAAATGAGTGAAAAGTGTGGTCCTCTAGAAAGGGATGGGAAGGGTCATTTTTACATGGGCCTACCCGAGTTGCTGTTTGCTGGGAAAGACAGAGTAATGCTCTCTTCAGCCACTGTGGGCAGCCTTCCACACTGTCCACCCTAGCCCTTTAGTATTAGCCAGTATGCCTCTTCAATCCAGAAGGGGCTCTCCTGAGGCTATGCCTAGAACCTGGCCTGACAGGCAGCAGATGTCCTCATCCCCAGGTCATGCCAGCGACAAGCCAACAGCCTGCGTAGGTGGCTGGAGCTAAGCCAGGAAGAGCCCAGGCCGGAGGACTGGGATCTAGAACAGCAGGTGACAAAAGAACTGAAAGAGGTAAGACCCAGGTCAGCCCCAGGGCAGGCCCCAGCTGTGCTTCCTTCCAGCCTGCCTTGTCCTCCCTGGCCCCCAGGTGGAACTACAGATCCAGCAGTTGGCTGAGGAGCTCCAGGCCCAGCGCCAGCCCATTGGTACATGCATTGCTCGTGTTCGGGCCCTGAGACAGGCTCTGTGCTAGTGGGCTTGCCCTTGGGGACAAGTGATTACCTTCACAAGGCCATAGACACCCCCTATCCCCCACCCCCATTCAATAACAGAATACAAAGTTACAATGGTTTGGGGATTTTTTTATTTCAAAATGTCTTGCAATTAAATGAATTACTGTTCAGAAGTCTCCTACTTTTCATACAAAAATATTGTACTACTGATACAGTTGAAATGTTCAATGATTTCTCCTGCAGGAGAAATTCATGGCATCCCTAAGATCAACATGAAATCTGGCCTTGTCCCTACTACTGGCTTCCCCATGGGTTGCATACCTGGCAGCTACTTGGAACAGGTTTTCTAGGCACTGACCACCATACCCTTTGCCTCCAACACAGCCCCTAGATCAATAGCAGCATGTCCCTACTTCCTGCAGGGCTGGGCCTCTACCTGCCCCTCACTCTGTACACTACCAGGCAAGTCAGTAATCGGTCTTGCCTACCAGCAGAAGGACTCAGCCAGCTCTGGAAGGTCAGAATCATCAGTCACTGTCCTCAGAAGATACTGGCAGAGGCTAGGTCAATACATTCAGCAACATATAAATGGTTTTACTTCAGCAGCAGAGGGTGGGTTTGGGAACAGAAAGCAGTTGTGAAGGCCCTCTAGGAAGAGGGTGGATCCATAGCCTGTGCCAAGGAAGCTAAGGCAGAAAGAACAAAGGGGCTGACAGAAGAAGGCCCTGAGACAGGTGGGAGAAGCAGCTAGGATGTTGTAGCACATAACCGTTCTCACAATACTCAGCCAGAGATGTAGCATCTCCAACTTATACAAAATTAAAAACAAACAAACAAACAAAAATCCTCAAAGTGATTGTGAGGTCAAATCATACCCGCTCTCTGTAAAGGGGCCTAGGTCCTGACAGATCCCAAACCTCTCCTCTGCATCTCTGGACAGGCAGGAACAAATCATTCAGGTCCTACCAGGTCAGCCCCCACAGTGCCTCACCCGGACGGCCTGGGGTGCCTCTGAAGACCCTCATGCTCCTGTGTCGAAAAGATCCCTTGGCAGTCACAACCAAGAAGACTAGAGGGAGCCCAGCGCTTCCCCAAAGCGGATCTTCTGCCCTGCCTTCAGTCTGAAGTTGAAGTCCTTGGGTGCCTCAAAGATGAGCACAATAGTAGAGCCCAAGTTGAACTCGCCTAGGTGCTCGCCCTTGCGCATGGGAATGCCCTCCTTGTTGGCATGTGTTACAAAGCTCAAGTCATTGTAGGAACCCTTGCTGTATCTGGGGTTGTTTGTGTGCAGGTCCTGGGGGCAAGAAGGAAAAGGATAATTAGCCTTGTTGCCTGTCTGCAACCCCACCCAGCTCAAAGAAGGTAGCAATGATGGCATCCTAGGGCAAAGGCCTTTCACCAACCAATAGTCCCAACATCTGCTGAGACCTAGACAAGGAGGGGCGGGAGAGGAGGGTCAGACCCAACTTCTGTCCAAGCATAAATGGTGCAAGGCTGGCACCAGCAGCAGTCATAGCACCAAAAAAGGCGGAGTGGGAGGGTACACGATTTTCTCATCTAAACCAATTCTACCTTCTGCATGTTCCATCTTTGCCTCTGACCATGGCTCCTGGCAGAAGTAGCATATCAGGAGTGAGGTTGGGTCTCTCACCTCCCCAGCCATATCCAGGGAAGTGAATGGCAACAGGAAGAGGGAGGCTAAGAAGCTGAGCTGGCAAAGGGGCCTACAGAGCAGCTATTCAGCAGAGCCAGGCCTGGCCAGAGCTGGAATATCCTTCCCCAAAGATCTGGCTACACAACAAATGGAATGGCTACACCCAAGAGGTTTGGCCTATAGGTTCTGCTCACTCGGTCAAAGTAGATGCGGATAGAGCCCACATTGGTGGCTCCCACTGCTGTCAATGAGAAGAACCCATGTTTCCAGTCGCCAGTCAGGACCACACGCTCATTGTGACAAAAGAGCTCTTTGATCCATCGGGCCATGCCGGGGTTCACTGACATCAAGGAACCTATGGAGATAGGAAAACAAGCTGCTTCCTGGTGTGTTCATGCCAGAGTGACCGAAAAGCCACAGGGACTCATAGGCTAAGTGTCATTCCAGATTCCAAGCATGACCCCAGGTACCCTTGCCGATAGGCAGCCAGCTTCAAGTGGCCATCTCTTGGCTGTGACAACAGCTTAGAGCCCAATCCTTTCAAGTCATGAGGCCAAGGACCTCTAATGCCCACAGAGGCAGCTCTCACCTTTAGCCAGCCCTGGGCCTACCTGGGAAGTGACGCCGATGTGAGACAGTCCAGTCAGTAGGGGAGTGGAAGCAGTGGTAGTCTCCAGGGGCCAGGTAGATGACACAGTGGTAGAGCTCATTCCCTTCCCGGGTGACCAACTGGTTTCTGAAGGAGTCACGGGAGGAGGCTGTGGGGTGGGGCAGAAAGAAAGCCTGGCTCTTTGATGAGTTCCAGGTGCCATTCATCCCACAGTGAGCACCTGGTACATGAAGGTTCCAGTGAGGTCTTCTGACTGCATACCAGTTTTCTGCCCCAAAGCTTCCCTGGCCTTTGTATTCCCTCAGTCTCGGATGCCCTTTCTTAGCCTCTGATGTCTACCCCAGCTCCAACCACAACTAAGCAGTGACCCACCTGGAGGGGAGGGCAGGTCCTCTGCATAGGCTCGAGGGCCCAGGAATGACTCCAGAGAGTAGGTTACGCCCTTTACCTGCTCCACTTCACAGTTCTTCACCTGCCCAAAGGTGAGGATCTTGCCATCTGATGGGCTGATCTGGAGGGAACAGAGAGGCTTGATACTAAGTGGGAAGCTTAGTCCTCACCTTCAGTGGCTCCATGGACACCGGACCTGCCAAGCACCCAAGGAGCCCCAGCCCAGGACATGCTGACACTGGTGGACTACAAGACAGGAGGGAGCGTCCCAGAGGGCCACAGCTAATAAAGGGCTTAAACAGATCTCATTTCCTAATGAAGAATGGAGACAGGGCCAGCCAGACCTTACCACACTGTGCAAGCCACAGACAGGCCGTGCCTGAGGCTTCAGCTTACGCCGGAAGAACTCGCTGAGGTTTCGGTAGTGGTGCAGGTCCTCCACAGCAGCCTCTGTCATGTTCACCCCAAAGGTCCAGATATACAGGCTGTACACCGGCCTCCGCAGCCAGTATGGAAGTTCCACCTGGTTCAGGCGACCCCAGGCACGTGACAGCAAACGTGTTGGCACTGACTTGTACAGAGCCACCTGCAGGCCACAACGCAGGAAGCTGAGTTGGTCACAAACTGAGAGCTATCCCACACTCCCACATCCCTATATGAGAGAGAGAGAGGGGACACCTAGAGAAGCCACCACAAAGGCCCAAGTGTTCAGGCTTGTTTGTGAAGGGACTGTTTCTCAGAAGGGACCAGACTCTGTTCACCAAATACTCAAACAAGGCTAGATGTGCATACAGCCTGGCTCATTGTTTGCTATTCATGAAAAGGTCAAACAGCAGATGCCTTAGTCCCAGAGAGAGAGACTGGACCAAACAGTATTGATTCTTAAAGATGGGGGAAGGAAAGGAACCCAGTACAAGCCTGAAAGTCTATCAGGAGGCATGCTACCTTTGTCCTTGACTGCCCACGTTCCATACTACTCAAGAAGGCAGCAGGAGGCTCTCAAGAACAAGGGGTAGGCCTATAATCCAGGGCATCCTCTTCATAGGGAGCAAGGATGGTGTTCTCACTCCCAGATCTGCAACATCTACACCTGAGCAAGCCTATGGGCCCTCAAAAAGGCAGGAGACTTCTTTTTGACAACTTTCTGTTATCCCTCTAGTATGGAGCCCCAGGAGATAAGTACCAGTCCCACTGCTGGGCCAGAGGGTACTGCAGAACTTTTGAGCGTCTGTTGCCACCTCTGTGTATCCAACACACAGCAGAGTACCAGCTCCCATAAAGAGAAGTCATTTTACCAACTTTCAGCAGCCCTCCCCCATACTAGTGCCTTCTGGCTGATGCTCAACCACTTGGACAGAGCAACACCGTCATGTGTCCAGGCTATGCTCTAGTGTCCAGTATACTCGCTGGACTCCTGTGACCAAGAAGCAGGGCCTGTCAGCTGAGAGCAAGAGAGCCGCCCTCCAGGCATTAGGTGGCCAGGTCCTGCACGGGGAAGCCACCTGTGCAGTCCTGAGCTTCTCAAGCATGTATTCATACGAGCAGGCCCAGCCTAGCCGCAGTCTTCCTAAACTGTCCGCTGGTGTCCAGATTTTACATGGATTTTCTTACAATCACCTCTGTTTGCTTCTGCCTGTAAGAGTGACATCATTTCCTGACTGACCAATGTGTAAGTTCCTTCCAAAACCAGGGTTCCCAATGACAACCAGTGAAGCTGTAGATTGTCACATGGTCATCGTCAAACAACCTTCTCACACACATCTACCCAAGAGTGTGGCCACTGCTTCTACTTCTGAGAACTTTCTCTGTCTTTCCTGTGCCTGTAAGAGAGGGCCATGGCCAAGAAGCCTATTCACACTTACCCTGCTCACGGGCCTCCATCCCACCCGGCTGAGGGGCCTGAGGGCACTGAAGGGCAGGAGGTAGTAGAGGATGGTCAGGGGCCAGGAGCGCAGTTTCAGAGCAGGTCTGGACATGCAGCTAAGCTGGCCTAGCCTCCGCCGTAGGGCCAGCTGGGGGAAATGCAACCTGCAGGACACATGTTCACACATGGCCTGGGTCAATGCCTAAGTCTGAGAGAATCTGAGTAGTAAGCCCCTCAGCCAGTGCCATTCCTGCCTCCCCATCAAAGCCAAAGAGTTCCAGCAGGCACTGCAGTGCCCCTTTCATTCCAACCAACCCTGTTCTGAGTTGGGGACCTGACTACCTGACTTGTGGGCTCATTTCCCAGGGTCTCCCACCTACCAGCTGATAGGAGGCTGATACCTGCAGCCTCCTATGCTAAGGACGGTTGGGACCCAAGGATAGTTCTGTCCTCACAGGTGCCAGAAAGACTGAGTCTATATGAAGCAGGGCACAAGACCGAAGTGCCATGAGTCTAGCCAGCTGGACCACATCATTGTAGCACCTGGAAAAAACTTCAGATCTTTGCTTTCTCTTCTGCTAAGTGATAGGCTCCAGCTACCTATGTCTTTGGGTCAGGCTCTCCAAGACTTATCCACAGAGTTAGGAGGATGACCACCACCTAGTTCCAAAGCCACCTCTCTACTCTGCTAGAGCCAGACATATGACCCATGGGATCCACCACTTTTAAAAGTTCATTGTCTTCTATATAGCCAGTTTGCAAAGGTGCTGTAACCTCAGGTTCCTGAATGCAACTAAGTTCCCTGCCACACGTCAGGTCCTAGAAAATTAATAGCCCTGAGGCCTCAATGTAGCCATCATGAGACCATACTGCCAACCACTCTAAGAACTTCCCCAGGGATTTGATTAAACAAGCTAAGGCTGCCATCTGCAACTGTGCTTGCTCTCAAGAGAAGCTGAGTCCTCTGTCTCCCAGAAACTGAGCAAACCAAGGAACAAAAGGAGATTTCTGCAGATAACTGGGTGAGTGGCTGGCAGTCCACCAGTGATGGCAGAGGAGGGCTAAACCACAGCACAACAATTGTCCTGCATTCCTTTTCTCTCTTCCACTCCACCCCATTCTGTTTTTAAAACACAAGGGGAGGTGGCACGGACCAAGCAAAGACAAATCACTGAGGGCTGCCTGGCCCAAGTCACTGCAGAAGAGCTGAGACCAATCCCAAAATGCTGGGGGAAGGGGTGTTGATCCTTTCCCAAGGGTAGGAAGCAGGGGTCTGGGGTGGGAGGAGGGCCTGGATGCCCTTGCTAAGGACTAAGACAGGACAGAAGCCCATTCCTGTCCCCCCACTGGGCCCTCCTCCCAGCCAGAACTACAGGCACCTGAAGTAGGCTCTCCTACTCAGGGCACTCAGGATCCCTTCTCCAGGCCCTTCCAGCTGAGGGGGAATCACTCCCGGAGCTCCTATTGCCACCTCCGCATCAGGGCCACTGAACTTGACCTCTGACCTTCCTGAGATTGTGCCAGGGCACATTGGGTGAGGTTTCAGAGGGCAGCATCTCACCATTTCGCTGCTGCTTGGAGCTCTGGTCCTTGAGGCTTCTCTGACTGACACATCTTGGCTAGGCACAGGGAGGGTGTTGTGAGCCTCCACAAGAGTGCGCTCGCTCACTCGCTCGCTCACTGGCCTTTGTTTTTCTCTTTCATCCCCTTCCCCCTTGCCAGAAGAACTCCAGTGTGGTCACTGCTCCAGTCGTTGGTGGCTCACAGGTACAGGTGAGAGGACCCCACTATTGCAGACAGACAGGTACCAGTCACACAGCTGCTCAGGCTTGGCTGCCAGGACAGAAGCTCCTGTACTGGGCCAGCTCTATCACCCAGGTTTGGTCACTTGTCTTGTCCCTGCCAGCTGTCCAGTGCAATTCTTCCTGCTCTGCTGAAAGGCCAAAGGTGGGTAAAGCCTTGAGGCTGTCTGCTCCAGCCAGCCCTGGTAGAGAGGTGGCCAGACACTGCCACGACTTCTAGGCGCCACTAGGTTCCAAAAGCACAAGGTGGGAATCTGAGCCCTGTGCTCCAGGCTGATGGTCCCTCCCTCAGAGGACCTGACCCATTTTCCATTCAGGTTACAAAGTAGCATCTGAGGAATGACAGAGGGGCAGGCAGCCAGGACATCCAGGCAAGGCATCAAGATGTACACCTGAGCACTGTAACCTGCTGCAACTGCTCTTGGCCTTGAAGCCTCCAGTACCTAGCTCTGTGTAGTCCAGGCATCTTCATAAACTGTAACACCTGGCTAACTCAGAGAAAACCAACCTGCGGTTGGGCAGCAGCCAACACTGAAGTCCAAACCTTCCTATCCTGTCTTTCAATCTTCTGTCAAAAAGGCACTTTGGCTAGGCCATCCCCTGCTCACAGCCTCCCTACTGTATAGATAACAGAGAGAAAAGAATAAGCATTCCACAACCGTGCTATCTCAGCCCAAAGCAACTAGGGCCCTGGAGAGGATGAAAGCTCATAGGGGCCAACTGGAAGCCCACACACCTGCTCTCCAGCCTCAATCGCAGCCCCGGAAGGAGTCAGCACCTGTCACTGCTCTCAGATGAAGAAATGCTGGCCTCAAGAGTTATTACCTGTTGCCTCTGGTGGCAATGCATACCTTTAATCCCAACACTAGAGAGGCAGAGGCAGGTGGATCTCTGAGTTCAAGGCCAGCCTGGTCTACACAGTGAGTTCCAGGACAGTCAGGGTTGTTACACAGAGAAACCCTGTCTTGAGAAACAAAAGAACTAATGCCTGAGACAGAGAACAAACTCAAGCAAGGACAAATTAGGCACCACACGGGACAACTTCTTTTTTTTTTTTTTTTTTTTTTTTTTGGTTTTTCGAGACAGGGTTTCTCTGTAGCTTTGGAGCCTGTGCTGGAACTAGCTCATGTAGACCAGGCTGGTCTCGAACTCACAGAGATCCGCCTGCCTCTGCCTCCCAAGTGCTGGGATTAAAGGCGTGCGCCACCACCGCCCGGCCGGGACAACTTCTATCACTCTATCTACACAAGTGTCCACTGGTAAGTTCATTTCAGCCAAAGAGGTAAAAATTCCAGCCCTGGCACCTGCCTGCAAAAGCCACTGAATCCCAGGTATGCTAGTGGCCTCTAGGAGAAGGGATAAATAACAAAGCCATCAAAGTACAGATTTCTCCCTGTGGCTGAGGAAGGGGAGGACTGGCCTACCCTAGCACACAAACATCCTCAAACCTCCTCTCTTAAAAGATGCTAGCACCAGATCAGTACACATAGGAGCCCCACCCCATCCAAGGGCTAGAGCCAGGCTTCAGGGACACCCGTGCTTCTGCTTTAGGCTATGTGAGTCTCCTGCTAACTCTTCCATCCACAATAGTAAGCATGCTCTGGCCATTCATTCTACACTGAGTGCATGCACACACCCTGCCTGGGTGGACAGGCTTCATACTGGCCAGGGAAATGGGCTCGGGATGATGTGCCATCATCATGTAGTTGGTGTCAGGCTCTCAGAGGCTCCTTCCTTTTCTATAAAGTCCAGGCTGGGAAATAGGTGCAGAGCTCACACAGAGGATTAATGGGGAAACAAGTATGACCTTGTAGGATAGGGGGACGCAAAGAGCCTAGGTTTCTTTTCCTTTCTATCCTCCATGTAGGATGCTAACTATGACAGCTCTGAACATGTGAGCCTGCAAATCCAGCTCAGCTACAACATACAGGTTGTCAACCAAGACTCACGCAGGAACCTAGGCATTTTGTTCTACCACAGCACTATGAGGCTGGGGTCCTGGATAAGCTGGGTGGTTCACCACAGTAGGGAGTGTCCTGGGTTCTTCCTGCTGCATTGAGGCAGCTCAAGGGGTCAGAGCAAGGAGCTGCTTCCTTAAAAGAGGCACTAAGGCCTGAGGGACCAAGGCACCTAACCTGCACTTACCCACAGTGAGGGGATGGATAAGCAGTGTGTTATTGCCTTTATCATTCTTCTCTTCTACACTAGAACACCTGGGATCCCGCAGAGTCTCCAGGAAACAGAATGAATTTAGCTCCTCCCCAAGAAAGACTGAGTCCTATCTGTCCAGTTAAAAGAAATAAGAACAGAGACAGGCCCATCCAGTCTGCCTTTTCACCTCCAAAGCTGAGCTACTTCGATAGCAATGCCCCCATCCTTCCCACTTCACAGACCTTCAACACCCTTTGCCTGCTAAACCCCTTTGACCCAAAGCCCTTCTGATTCTCCCTAGCCTCTGAGTGCTCAAGGCTTTGGGTAAGTCATGGGCAAGAAGGAGCCCTGAGACAGGCGAGTGCTGACACCTTCTGTCTCTCCTGAGAGTCAAGCACAATCTGGGGAAGCTAGTTCAAGCTGATCAGCCAGACTTGAAAGCCTGAGGGTCAGTCACCTGCTACATGAAAACTCCAAGGGATCTTTGGTTAGCATTAATCTGATCACTACAATCCTGAGAGCTGGTCAAGGCCTTGGTAACCACTGCCGTTCTCTCTGCCTGTTTCTCCATCTGCACACTTCCCTTGAGATTCAAACAGGGTTATAAGAAAGGTCAGAATAATCTTAAAAACCTTAACTCCTATCTCAACCCAGTGGCTCCCCAACTCTTACCTCCTTTTCCAGCAAGGGAGACACACTATAGGAGGCGGGGGGGGGACACTCTGAAAGGGGAGCCCAAAATATGAGCCAGTTCTGCCTCGTAAGTAGGAAGTTTAGGCTGATGCAAACATGGGGACAGGGTTAGTTCTGCAAGGACATGCTGTTCTGGGGTTCATACCATGTCCTCCTCCATCCACTCCTGCTTAAGGACCTGGTCCCCAATGGAATGGAACATCCCAACTGAAGTCAACAAATGGGCCAGGCCAGTTAGCAGCTATAGGTGTGTCTGGGTGTGGGCAGTGGCTGTGTTAAGTGAGCATCATATAGGTATGGTTTGGGGTTTGTGTGCACTTCCTAGTCCTTCACTTGTGCAGGCAATAAAAGCAGGCAGACTCTTCTTCCTGAACCAGAGATCTCCAGTGCCCCAGATCATGCAGCCACCACTCACTTTACCATCCAGGAGGGCTTTGACCATTTTTTTCCCCAGCTCCCTGAGGCAAGACCACCTGGCAGGTGTGTCCAGGGAGGCAGCTAACTCCTGCTCTGTATTTCTAGGCTGGAAGTAGACAAAACTTCACAAGTAGAGGGCAGAAAAATGGAGCCTCCCCAGGCAAACCCAGCAATTCTTCTGGTAAGTCACTAGCAAAGAGGGGACAAAGAGAAGGGCTGAATGGCCTGTAATCAAGTCAGTCGCTGAGGTGGGAGAAAAAGAAAAGTCTTCCTCAATTTCTCAAATAAGTAACGGAATCTTCTCTCCGACAATCTCCGTATGGTTCCTGGGTCCCAAGGCAGAGACAGTGTAGTCTGCCTGACTCGAGCTCCCTTCAGTCTACAGGATGCTTCCCTTTTCCCCAGGCAGGACAAGAGAAATGCACACTGGGAGCCCAGGGCCGCCCCCAAAGCCCGTACTTCCCGCACCTCCCAGCATCTTGCTCACTTCCTGTTCATCTTTTGGGGGACTAGAGAAGCGACAGGACGCGGAGGAAGTGAGCTCAAGCAGCCCAACTGCCTCGGGGGCAGGAGAGAAAGACAATCCAAAGAGATTCCTCAGCTCCAGCAGCTGTGAAAGAGCTACTGGAAGGCAGCACAGAGTGCTGGTAGGCACTCCCACCCGGCCACCCGGCCTCAGGGAGAGAAAAGCTCGCCCGCTGCTTTACGTCCCACTTGTGGTCTCTATCAACTCACTCACTCACGAGGACAGTCCCAATGCAGTTTCTGGGCTCTGGTCTTCAACTCCTCCAGCTTTGGCTAGGTTCTGAAGCCTCAGAGTCTCAGAGCAGGCAGGATTCTGGCTCCTGCTGAGAGCGGGGGCAGGAGGAGCAACACCAGACACTGTTTAAAGTCACCACACCCTCTGAGCAACAGTCAAGCACGAGAAGCCCTGAGGGCCCTTTAAGAGGAGGGGCTACAACCTGGAGAAAAGAGGAAGAGGCCGGCAGGGGCCCTAGCCCCACCCAGTCACAGTCTCAAACGGCGGACCCAAGATTATGAGCCCCCCCCCCACACGACACCAAAAAAGACTGACTGCTTCAGACACTAGAACATGGGCCCAGCGCTCCCCAGAGGATGCCTCCGGGACTTCGGGGACCCTGAATCCTTAGCCTCTGGCTGGCTTCTGAGCTATTGCCCTCCACCAACCCTGCAAGACAGAGGCTGAGCATAAAGTCACTTCCGGCATCCTATTTAACTCCAGAAATTCTAAAGATATGGAAAACCTGACAATTTTTTCCCACACTGGATCATGAAGATACAAGGTTACCCCTCCCAACTTCAGTTGTAACACACACACACACAGACACACACACACACCAGCAAACCTCTGACAGCCCAGGCCGAAGAACAGTGTGGGTGGGTGAACACGAGTAGCTGTGAACAGGGACCACTCATCCACAGACAGGAAACCATGCAGTGCTTTCAGATAGAGACCCTGTGGGGTAGGTGTGGGATAGGTATGGGGTAGGTAGGTCTTTCTACCCCACTGGATGGAAAAGTCCCGGGCTGCATTCAGCAGATGACCCTATACCTACAGAATGCCAGGCTCGCCCAGTTGGCACCCAACTAACATAACAGAAAGTGAAAGGGCCTAACATTTTACAGGGAAAGTGGGAGATTACAGGGGATCAACATTCATGAGTCTCATTCATGTCTGGGTCAACCCAGCAACAGCAGAGTAGCCTTGCGTAGCTTAGTCTTTTCACATGAGGTTACTGTAAAGGGCACACCTTCAGTTCCTTCTGGCCACAGAATTTCATTCCCAAAATAACTACTGTTTGGAACAAGATGACACCCCGTGACAGGGCTTCCAGAGAGATGGGTGGGTCACAAACACTGAAAAAACACTGATATTGTTCAGACACAGCCGCACACACCTGCCCTCCTCACCTGGATCAATCAAGCTCAGAGGCTGTGCTGGAGCAGGGGCAAGCAGACACCTAGAGGGCTATCCTCTGAGACTCCCATGATATTCCACACCACGAGAAAAGCGGGGAAACAGAATGCACACAGGCCGCCTCTGTTCACCTGTCTGTGCACCCAGCAGACACTACTAATTAGTCTCTGATCTTGCTGAGCTCCCTAAGACTCCAGACTCTTCTCATGAAAGGCTGTCTGGACTCTGGTGAAGCGGCTCAGTGAGTAAACCACTTGCTTTGCAAGCAAGAGACCTGAGTTTGATCTCTGGGAGGCTGGACACCACATGCCTTTTCTATAAGGAAACACTTTTAGATTTCAAACAATAGTTAACAGCCGAATTTCTTTCTGGGGTACCTTAGTTCACTATACAGAATTTCCTGTGGGCTGCTCAAGTCCCTAATTTCCATTCTCTCTAACTCTTCTGGGCTTTTGGTTCAGACTACCACCTAGTGCCCCTGGGAGATTCTGCAGGTTTGAAGACAGTTGTCTGGAGCCCCTTAGAGCACAGGTTAGACCCTGGGTGGGTATGTGAGTTTCATGCATTCCTCGCCTGTACACTATATAATGCCCTGTGTCAGGGATGAAAGGGAGCCGAGGAACAAGGATGGCAAGGTGGTCCCAGTCACTTCTTATTCTCCAGGGGTCCAGAGAAACAGTGGCACAAGAAGTCACAGGCAGGTTCATTTTCCATATGGCCAGCTAGGAAGCCTGGGGCAAGAATGAAGATTCTCCCAGCTCTGCATAATTCCTCTTTTTTTGTCCAAAAATGTTTCTTAGGAACCTCACCCCTTACACAATTTCTAGAAAGCCCCCTGGCTCATGCAGAGCCACTCACCCATAACGTGAGGGCCCTACACCAACACTGAGAGATGGCTTGTTTAGGGTAGAATAAGCCCAATAGAAAGCATCCCCTGCCTCCATCATCTACCAGCCTAGGAGACTGGCCTTGTTTTCCTTTTCAGCTTTATTTTATGCTATCCCATCTTATTCTATTTCCTTCAAGATAGCCAAGTTAGCCTGGAACTCACCAATTAGGCCCCAACTGGCGCTGATATGGTGGCAACACTCCTGCCTCAACTTCCTGGTCTTGTTTTTTGTTTTGTTTTGTGAAACAAGGTTTCTCTGTGTAGTCCTGGCTGTCCTGGAACTTGCTCGGTAGACCAGGCTGGCCTTGAACTCAGAGATCCACCTCTGCCTCCTGACTTCTGGGACTAAAGACGTGCGTCACCATCAGCTGGCAGCTGGCTTTGTTTTTAAATTGCATATCTTTAATCTCTGCTTTTCCACATATTGACAACTCAATGCCAGGGTAGCAATCTCCCAGTGGCTGTGCCTAAGCTGAGGGAGGCAGGGCCGGAAGTAAAACTGGAGTAGGGGTTGGAGGGCTGGCCACACGGCAGCATAGCCTGAACCACCTAGAGCCATTGTCCCTCACAGGAGCACCAAAGGTGGTGCCTGGAGACGCTGAGAGCCCTTCCTCCTCTAGAGCCCACTGTTCTCTGAAGACAGAGCTGGCCTCTGCTGGCCAGTTCCAGCAGTGTCAGAAAACTGCTGCAGACACTGCCACAGGCATGGAAGCTGAGCAGGCCTCCATTGACGATCTGCCCACATAGTGAACACACGCACATGTTTTCTCACTGCGTCTTAGGCACTCCTTGCCTGCACACACAGCCTCATTTAACAACTGCAGGCGTCAACAGCAGCCAGGCTTATAAGTATAGTAGAGCTACAGAACTGACGTCCACAGCTGTGCACACGGAGGCACAGGGTGTGAACTGCTAGGCCGGCAGCGCTCCCGGGTGTGAGGCACTTCACAGGGGCTTGCTGCCCACCTGAGCTGGATAGTGGGAGAATGGACAGATTGGTCTGTCCTTCACTCCTTCCCTCGATGGTAAGCTTATAGCATACATTTTAAACAAGTTCTAAGATGAGGCTAAAAGTTAGGAAGTAGTGCTAAGTGGGTATTGTTGACCAGCCCAGCTTCCCCTGGCTGAGGCCTGACCTCTGCACAGCTGGCCCCACAGCGCCTCAGACCATGTTTATAAAAAAGCCCAAAATCAGGTCCAAAGTAAGCATCCTTGTTTATATTCTCAGGTGTACAAAAAAGTATTTTAATACGAGAAGTCATAGTACAATGTACTCTAAAAGGACTTAAAGAAAAATAAAATACAACTCATGGAGATAAAGCAAATATAAATATTAATAACCACTAGACAGAAGCATTTTCTATAGAAACTGATTGTCTTAACTCTTGTACTCCATTTAAAAGTGGTCACGGGGTTGGGCTGACGCCTTACAAGCACGAGATCCCTAGAATCCTCATGAACAAAACCTGTGTGGGGAAAACAAGAACCAAGAACCAAGCATGCTAGAATGCACCTGCACCCGTGACGGCGAGATGAGAGGTGGGGATTCCAGGACAGGGGGACTGTCTCAAACACACAGTGGAAGGAGCCCAGGCTTGAGGCTGTCTTTGGATCTCCACATCATTACCTATACCTGCACATGCACACGAATACACACATACACATTAGAAGAGTTTATTAGCTGGGCAGTGGTGGCTCTGCCTTTAATCCTAGCACTCAGGAAGCAGAGGCAGGTGGATCTCTGAGTTTGAGGTCAGCCTGGTCTACAAGAGCTAGTTTCAGGACAGGCTCCAAAGCTACAGAGAAACCCTGTCTCAAAAAACTAAAGAGTTCAGCCGGTGGTGGCGGGAGGCAGAGGCAGGCGGATCTCTGAGTTTGAGGCCAGCCGGGAGCACAGAGCGCAGAACAGTTCCAGGAAAGACTCTGTCGCAGGGAAAGAGGGGGAGGGGAAAGTTCACAGGAGGTCCACATGTGTTATGATGGGAAGTTGAGGCAGGTGGATCATGAATTTGAAGCCAGCCTGGCTACACAGTAATAATGTCTCAAAAATAAAAACCGTAGCACTTTGGAAATGTTCCTGTCTACCCTCCTGTGGTGCCCTTCATAGGCATGCTTTGTCCCAAACTGATGAACTGCTTACAAGGATTGGTAGGTGTAGCTATCTTGGAGGAGGTACCCAGTGCCGTGCTCCCAACCCCCAACTCATGGATTTGGATATAAAGCTCGGAGCTCCTGCTGCTCCAGAGCCAGGCCTGTCTGCTTCCCACCATGATGCTCATGGACTACCTAGGACTCCTATAAGACTTGCCTTGGTCATGGTTCCTCTTTAGGGCAATAGTGAAGGGCTCTTCAAGCAAGCCCAAGCATGGCATATACAGACCCGAGCACGGCAAACACGGCACCAACAGGTTTTGCCTCCCTCCCTCTCTTCTCTAAACAGATGATATTCCTAAAGCAAGTTCCTAAGGTCCATTCCTTTATTTGGCCACTGACTCATTCCTGAGACTAATCACCAAAGTTCAACAATCAAAATTCATTGGCTACACTGGCTAACCTGTCTTACCAACTCATCCCACTCTGCCTAGCACAGACTTTTCTCCTTAAAAACCTACTCTTGCAGAAAACACCTGATGCCTGCTGACCGCCTTTGATGGATCCAGGGGAGGATTCCCTCCCCCACTTTCCACACACCTTGGGTAATCTCCTTTGTAATGAGAATTTGGTGTCTGGGTGTGTCCTGTATAGACTCAGAGGACTTCCTCCAACCTCTTTCAAATAGCACAGTAATTAAGACGCACCCCCCTTTTTATTTTGTGTGAACGTTGTGTCCCAGAAGCCATCCATTTTAATTAAAAAAAAAAATAACTGACTGGTGGCACACTTTTTTTTTTTTTTTTAAATTGCTTTTCAAGACCGGGGTTTCTCTATGTAAATCATGCTTGCCTTGAATTCAGAGATCCGCCTACTTCTGCCTAGGACTAAAATCATGCCAACAGATCTCTGAATTTGAAGCCAGTCTGGTCTATAGAGCAAGAACCAGGGCGGCCAGAACTACACAGAGAAACCCTGCCTTGAAAAAACAAAGAACTATTTTTTATGTGTTAGGCATGCATGTCCATATACATGTACCATATACATGCTTATGCCACAGAATTCAGAAGAGGGTTTCAGATTCTCTGGAACTGGAATTATGGTTGTGAGCCATCTGCATGTACCACAGCCCTCCTGCAGGCATATCCAGCATCCTACCCTGAGCGCTCCAGTCCAGGGGACTAGGCTGTTCTTCCCTGCATAACCCAGCCATTTAGGTTGCCTGCTGTCTTTGTACCTTTGGGTCTCCTGGCTGCTGTTTCATTTGCACCTCTCCCCTCCCCTTTTTCTCCCCCTCTGCCACATGGCCCAGCTCAGCCTGGTTATGTTCACTCTGGACTCTCCCAGATGTCCCTGCCTCTGGCTGTGCTCTCCCACATATCTACAATGAACTTTCTTTTCCACCATACCAAGGATCAGCCATGTCCTTTCCCTTCATTTGTTTATTCATTCATTTTTTTTTTCACTCAGTATCCATATTCTCCTACAAATTTGTTTGTTTGTTTTTGTTCAATATCCATATTCTCCTACAAAAAGGCTCTCAGTCCTGGTCAAACTGAGGACAATTTTCTAGCTGGGTGGCAATGGTGGCGATGGTGGTGCATGCCACCCAGAACTAAGGTGAAGGCAGAGGCAGGTGAATCTCAGTAAGTTCAAGGCTAGCTGGGGCTACAGAGTGAGTCCTAGGGACAACAAAGCTACACAGAGAAACTCTGTCTCAAAACCTCCCCCTGCCAAAAAACAAAAACAAATTTCTTATAAATGAGAATTTCTTATAAGGTTAAATATATACTTAGTAAACGACCAAGAGACTTTATATTTTAAGTAACATAAGAGAATAGAGGAGCTGGAGTAATGGCTGCAATTCCTAGAACCATACAGTGATTCACAACCATTTGTAATTCCAGTTCCAGAGGACCTGACATCCTCTTCTGACTTCAAGGGTCAAGGAACACATGTACGCACACCTACAGGCAAAATGCTCACATATATAAAATAAGTAAACTAGAAAAAAATAAAAATACAGCCCACAACATACACTCTCCAATTCTGGTTTAACTTTACCATGGTGCAGAAGTTCATGCAGTCATTACAACCTGCTATGGGATAATCCTCTTGTACACTGTAAAGATTTGTCACTTGAATTGGTTTAATAAAAATGCTGATTGGCCAGTAGCCAGGAGGTATAGGTGGGGTGACCCAACTAAGGATGATGGGAAGGAGAAGGGCAGAAGTCAGCAGACGCCAGCCAGACGCAGAGGGAACAGGAGATAGATGAACATGCCATGCTGATAAAAGTACCACCGCATGGTAGAGCATACATAAGGGATATGGGTTAATTTAAAATTCAAGCCTGAACTGTTGGATGACACACACACACACACACACACACACACAAATAAAATACATGCTTCATAACTAGATCTATCTGTCCCATGAGGACTGTAGACACTTCTAAGCCTGCTTTGTTCTTTTGCTCAGACTAACTGCATACAATTAGCTCACTTTCACCTCAGAGCAAGTTCAAATTAGATTTTAAATTAAAAAAAAAATTTAAAGTTTAAAACTTTACAGTTATGCACAAGGTCAGAGTTGCAGTCGTCCAACCAAGGTTATAACATAAAGCACCCTAAGAAAAGCATGCCAATCCTTTGCTTGCCAGTCTGCTGACCTGTGTCTCAAAGTCTGTCACTAGGTACTGTGTCCCCACCATTTGTTCATGGTCTTACCCCTGTAACCTTAGAACCTTGTGTTGCCATGGCAATGGCTCAGCTCCCTATCGCTTACCCTAGAAATGTGTTTTGGACCAATGATAGGTAATTTCTAATTTCTTTATCGCTTCAAGGCTCCTGTGTGAGGGAGTTTAGAGAATAGGAGAGAAGAAACTAGGAGGGATTAGAATTAGGACAGGAGAATTAGAATAAAGAAAGATCAAGCAGCACGTGTGTGAGTTCATTCCGCACCGTTTAGACTAGAAATTTCCTGAGTTCCTATGTGGTGGCAATCTAACCACTAGGAGGAAGTCAGCAGAACTGGACTCAAGACACAGGAACTGCAGGAACATCAGCTTTAGTTATTCAAGATCAGAATTTCAAACCTCTAAGGTTTGAAATACAATGTCTCAAAGATTCCATATGATAGCTTAAAAAAGTGGATCCCTAGCAGAAATGATTTTGCAAAGCTGTCGAGAATTAAATTTGTTATGCCTAAAGAAAAGCCTTTGTGTTGCCCTAGGTAAAAAATGCTGTTTTTATACCAACTCAGGAATTATCCTGAAGAAACATTAAACATGTCCAGAAAAATTCAGATGCAAAAGCAAAAGAGTGTTCTGTGGTCTTTAATTGGCACCAGCCCCTTTTCTCTTGGTTCCCATGACTCAACATCCTTTTAACTGCCTTGGCTGGACTTACTGCCCGCTGGCACTATAATCAAGCCTTGCATTTTATTTATTTATATATTTACTTACTTACTTATTATTTTATGTGCACTGGTGTTTTGCCATGAGTGTTAGGTCCCCTGGATTGGAGTTACAGATAGTTGTGAGCTACCATGTGGATGCTGGGAACTGAACCCTGGTCCTCTGGAAAAGCAGTCAGTGCTCTTAATTGTTGAGTCATCTCTTCGGCTCCAACCCTTGCATTTTAAATTGATTGCTAACATACATTAAAAGAATCAACTCTGAAAATATTAGCCCTACAGGCTCGGTATCAACCTGTACCTCTGCAGGAATCAACTCTTCGATTCTTATGATCTAAGCCTGTGTGGAATATGATGGCTAAGGAAACACCATTTAGCAGTCATTGGCCTCTGACTTAAATTCCTGAAAACTCAGAATTGTGTAACTACTGTGAAATTAACCACTTGACCTGGTGTCTGCAGAGTCTCTTACTGCTGTGGGCAGGGGAATGAGGCAGTTCCTCACATAGTTGTAAATTCTGCTTAAGTGGAGTAATTGTGGTGTTCGCCTTTCTTCCACATGCTTTGGTGTGGCATGTCTTTGGAGACTGTGGTCCTGCTGTTACAATACACTTGGCTAATTATAATCTGTATTGAGTCTGTGGTCTTCCCTCAGGAGTCTCAAACTCTGTAACATTAGAAAGAAGCAAAGCCTCTATCGGGACCATTTAATATTTTGATTTAAGAGTCTGGTTCTGGTCAGCTAGTGCTGACGAATCAGCAGTGACTAACAAGAGACCAGCACCATTGTAATAAAATCTTTCAGCTGGGGCTGAAGACAGCTGTGACAAGAGACTTGCATCACTGAAGTCTTCTGGGAAGTTTTTCCTCAAGGTCAGCACACAGAAGCTGTGTTCCAGAAGTGGCCAATTGCATCTTGTGCAAACAGCTGAACTAGGTAGTGTAAGTCAGGTGGTATGGGTTTTTAAGGAATGAAGGGGTCATGGAGACCAGTCATGTCTTGGGACAGTGTGGTAGGGCTGGAGTCCCTGGTGAGAGCCCAAGAGAGAAAGAGCAGCCCAGTTGCAGTAAAGACCTCAGCATTCTGGACAGGTCAGTACCAAGGGAGAGTCATCAAGAATAGAGTAGCCGCCAGGTGCACACACCTTTAATCCCAGTACTCAGGAGGCAAAGGCAGGAGGGTCTATGTGAGTTTTGAGGCCAGTCTGGTCTACAAATCGAGTTCCAGGACTGCTAGGACTGTTACACAGAGAAATCCTGCCTTGAGCACACCCCCCCCTCCCAAATTTAAAAAAAAAACAACAAAAAACAGAAAAGCCAAGAGGAGGTTGGGACAGCCTGAGCCTAAATGACAAGCTGGATGTGCTTGCGCTTGCTCGCTCTCTCAGTTTTTCAAGACAGAGTTTCTCCATGTAGCCCTGGCTGTCCCGAAAATCACTCTGTAGACCAGGCTGGCCTCAAACCCACAGAAGTCTGCCTGCCTCTTCTTCTCGAGTGCTGGGATTAAGGCGTGTGTCACCACTGCCTGGCTAAGATAGTTTCCTCTTTTTTTTTTGTTTGTTTGTTTGTTTTGTTTTTTGAGACAGGGTTTCCCTGGCTGTCCTGGAACTAGCTCTTGTAAACCAGGCTGGCCTCAAACTCACTCAAACTCAGAGATCCGCCTGCCTCTGCCTCCTGAGTGCTGGGATTAAAGGCGTGTACCATCACCACCCGGCCCTAAAATAGTTTCTTAATAAACTTGCTTGGCATAAGACACAACTTGTACAAGGTCTCCTCACCCCAGCTTTTCTATTTTCTTCATCTTTTCATCTCCTGGTCCTCCACCTCAGGGAAGAAGAGCCTACTGGTTTAGATCAGTTCTGGAAATAAGTTCTCTCTGCTCAAAATCCATTGGGTTTTTGTTTGTTTTTTTAAACAAACAGGGTCTGGCTATGTAACCCTGATTGGCTGGAAAATAGTTATGCCAGACCAGACTAGCCTTGAATCTGCAATCTTCCTGCCTCTGTCTCCTGAACTCTGGAAACACAGGCACTGCATGCTACCATATTTGACCTGCGTAATTCTTCATAAAATTGTTAACATGTTTGCCCTTCCTCCTTCGGTGAGCTACTGTAAAACCTTAGCAGAATTACACAAGGCACTGATGGAACCTAAGGTATTGTTCGTTGCAGAATATTATTCTAAGGTGCATTACTTTTGTTTATGCTCTGGAACATTTGTTTAATGATGCAAAGATATGTTTGGTTAAATAAAAGTCAAATGCAGTTCGAAGGCTGAGTCAGCTACTCAGGAAGTAGTAGGGAGGAGGCAGGTGGAGAAGGGTTTCTAAGGAGGGGTGAGGAAAAGCACAAGGATTTCTCAGGAGACATGAGGTGGTGAGCTAGGCGAGATGCTTGCTAGTCAGCCTCTCTGGGAAGCAGGATTCTACCTCAACCTTTGAATCTTGAGTTCTTTAGCTGGACAGAGATTTAGTTAAATTCTCTTAGTAGCCTTGAAAGAGTCGATCAGTGCCCGAGGGAACAGAATTTCCTCAGGCGGCAGCTCTTGCGTCCTAGACACTATTGGTAGCGGAGGGAGGAGTTGCAGTTGCTGACTAGGACAGAACAATCATTAAAAAAGAGGACAGCGGGGCTGGAGAGTTGGCTCAGTGGTAAGAGCTTTGCCTGCTGGCTCTTTCAAAGATCCTGAGTTCAATTCCCAGCTCACAGCAATGAGACTTGGTGCCTTCTTCTGGCATGCACCAGATTTATAAATAAATCTTAAAAAAAAAAAAAAAAAGAGGACAGCAAATGTCTTAGTGTTCTACAGCTGTGAAAAGACATAAAAGCCATGGCAACTATTATAAAGCATTTAATTGGGGCTTATGTACAGTTTCAGAGGTTTAGTCCATTATCATCATGACAGCAAGCAGGCAGACATGGAGCTGAAGAAGTAGCTCAGAGTTCTACACCCAGATTCACAGAGAGCAGGAAGACAAAGGCCTGGCCTGGCTTAGACTTTTGAAACCTCAAAACACCCCCCCCAGTTACACACTTCCTCCAACAAGGCCACACCTCCTAATCTTCTCAAGTACTTCCACTCCCTGTCGGGGACATTCTTATCCAAACCACCACTGGTATAATAACCATAGTCTTCAGACGTCTGACTCCAGAGCCAGGCACACTGGCTCAGGACCATAAGCCAGCACTTGAGAGGCTCTAGGTCAGTCTGGGGCAGTGAGACGCTGTCACAAGCAAAATTTGTTTGATATGAAAGATGAGAAAATGTTTTTCTGGAGAGAAATTTTAGAATGTAAATGCCTGGCTGCTGGCACACTAATAGGTATTAGTTAACAGAAATGATTTCCATGGGGAAAGCTAATGACTACTCCCCCATGCTCATCTTCTGAAATGCCAAAAAAGTGCTATTTTTGGTAAAACAGTATCATCCTATCCCTCAGCTGTGCTGGTGATTTAGGCGCTCAATGTAACAGCAACCATCAGCTTTTTATATGGGTGCTAGCAATCTGTACTCGGGTCTTCATCCTTGCAGAGCAACCACTATTACCTATGAAGCCACGTGCCCAGCTCCCTGAATTCATTATCTTTAAAGTTCTACAATAACTAATAGTCACAACTGGGAAAATCTTTCATTTGCAATGACAGTTTAGGTAGGAAACGTATGATATTTTGTTTTGACAAATAAAGCTTGCTTAGAGTCAGTGGACAGAGGCAGCTACTAGTTAACCATAGTGGCCGGGGAGGTCTGTACAGAAATGAGACAGGAAGGGACAAGGCAGGACAGAAAGGGGATCTACACCTTTTTGGATGGAAGAACGGAAGAGGAAGGAAGTCACTGGTGTGTGCTCCCACTGCTTCACTGATATTTCAGGTTCTTACCCTGATATCTGACTCCTGTTTTTTATTGGTAAGTTTAATTAGATTTACGCTTCACTGGTCCCTTGACAAATCACATTTTTCTTTTGTTAAATTAGGATGAAGAGAAGACAATCTTGTGGGGTTTTTGTAAGTATGTATGAGTGTGTAACACATGACACGTATGTGCAGCTACTGGAGCAGAGGCTAGAGGTGGACATCAGGTGTCCTGCTCTACTAGCCTCTACCCTGTTCCCTCACAGCAGGGTGTCTCACTGAACCTCGACCTAGGTTAAAGGCAGTAAGCCCCAGCAATCTTACTGTATCTGCCCCCCACAACAGTGAAGTTGCCAGTCACATGACCACATCCAGCTTGTGGTTGCGGGCTGGCGACTTGAACTCAGATCCTCAAGCTAGTACCTCAGATGCTCTTACTTGATGAGCCAATTCCCAGGCCATAAAATTACATCATTACATCACATTTCAACAGTTACTGAATGGCTTGGGCCAGAGGAAGCATAGGTGGATAAGGTACTTCAATACACAAGATGCATGGTTCAGGAATAGTATAGCTATCCCATCCCTACCATGTGAAAACTGGTGTGGGGCATTCTGAGCACTAATAATAATGAAGAGATTTGATTACAACAGTCTGGTTCCTGGTGAGAATGAATCCTATTACAGAAGCCAACAAGCCACCTCCTCAGCCCAAAACAAGAGCCAAGGTGGCTGGTGGCAATATCAGTGCAAGAAATAATCTCAACAGCAAGCTCTTTCTACTCAGGTGCATGGGAAAACCAGTAGCAGGTCTTTGGACAGAAGACAAGCTTGACAGGGCATCAAAGGTGTGACTCCCACAACAGTTCAAAAGCCACCAGAGACAGGAGCCCCAGGAAAGGAGATGTGATTTGTTCAAACAATTTCAATAGGGCAATTTAGAAAATGACAACTGTCTGAGATGAGAGCAGGTCACGCCCACTCATTCCTACCTCCCAATGACTAGCAAGTTTGGGTGGGATCTCCAATCCCAGCTTCTCAAGTTTCTGGTCCCTGTACTTCTCATACTGCCGGTACCCCGCATACCCACCACCTGTGGCCAACAGGATGGGCACAGGGCGCAGCAGGAACAAGGATCGGACAGGAGCAGTATGCATTTTTCTGGCACCTGCAACAACAAAAACCAAGGAGATTCTGAGCCTGGGAGACAGAATTAAAAACGAGGAATGCAATCCCATTACCACAAGAGTCAGAAAGAAATCCTCAGTGAAGGTGAGTGGGCGGACAGGTGCCAAGGCACAGCTCCTGAGGCCCATCTCCAATCATGCCACTTAGTAGAGGATAGGCATCTTGGCTATGGAACCAGTCATGAACAGAAAACAAAAACTCCAAACCAAGCTGGGCTTCATTATGTAGGCCTATGATCCCAGCTACCCCTGAGGTCAGGCTGGGTAACTCAGGGAGGGCCTATCTCAAAACAAAAGGTTAAAACAGGCTTTGTGATCTAGCTTAGTGAGAGAGAACCTGCCTATGATCCACCCTTGGCAGCATTAAAAAAAAAAAAAAATGAAGGAAGGTTGGGTGTGGTGGCCCACATCTTTAATCTCAGCACTGCCTAGGCAGAGGCAGGTAAATCTCTGAGAATTAAAGGTCAGCCTGGAATACATATTAAATTCTAGGTCAATCAGAGCTACACAGTGAGACCATGTCACACAAAATCAAAACCAAACCAAAACAAACTCATAAATAAATGAAGATAGGAGGAACGGAGAGAAAGACAATCTCAAAGCGATTCAGAAACTAATCAAGGTAGACACAGCTGTCTACCAACTTCCAGGTACCAGTTCTCACCCTGAGCTCTTCTCTAGGAAGTTAGATGAGATGATGCACAATTCAGTCTGTGCACTGACATTCCATTCGTATGCTCCAGACAATTCAGTAACAGCCTGAGGCGAGTGACAAATGTCACTATGCAGTGCTCACCTAGGTTGTGCGAGGCCTTGGAGTCAATTCCCAGTACCACACACACAGACACACAGACCAACAATCCACCTGAAAATACTTTAAAAGGACCTGGAGAAGGCCCAGAGAGACGGCCCAGTGGTGAAGAGCACTGAATGCACTTTGAGAGTACCCGGGTCCAATTCCCAACACCCACACAGCAGTTCACAACTGTCTGTAACTCCAGGATCCAACATCCTAACACAGACATACATACAAGCAAAACACCAATAAAATAAAATTAAATTAAATTTAAAAGAGGGGGAGGGTTGGAGAGGTGGCTCAGTGGTTAAATGGACTAACTCTTCTTGCGGTTCAGATCCCAGCAAGCACATGTGGCTCACAACAATCTCTAACTCCATTCCAGATGATCCGATGCTGTCTTCTGGCCTCCATGGAGACCAGGATCACATATAGTGCACATGCATATATGCAGGCAAACATGTAGACACACAAAATAAAAAAATCCAAAAACATAGAAGATTTAAACTCAGCAGGGTAGTGGTGGTGTACAACTTTAATTCCAGCACTCAGTAGACAGAAGCAAGCGGATCTCTATGAGTGCAAGGCCAGCCTAGTCTAGCGAGAAACCCTGTCCTGAAAAACTAACAACAATTAAACTAGCTAGGCATGATGACTACAGGTCCTTGTACTTTTTCTAGGTGAGGCAGGATGGCCTAGGCTACATAGTAAGACCCTGCCACAATAAAAATAAACAAAGAATTAAAATTCGGTCATAGAACACAAACAAATGGACCAATAAACACATGAAAAGATGTGCATCATTTGTTATGGATTGAACTGAGACTCCCCAAAACTCCTATGCTAAAGCTCTAATCTCAGTCCTTACTGGGAGACAGGGTCTTTACAGAGGTTGCCAAGTAAAGTGGGTTGTCAGGGTGGCTCTAAATTCAACAGGACTGGGAACCTAATGAACTGAGGCAATGGTACACACATGCACACTGGGAGAATAGCACTAACACGAAGGTGGAGATCAGCGCCCCATCTCTAAGCAAGAAAAGCCAGAAGCTGCCACTGAAAGCTAGGCAAGAGGCCTGCAGTGGATGCTCCCTCACGGCGCTCAGGTATCTACCACCTTCTACAAGTCACAGTTTTTGGCATTTGTTACAGCCTTAGCAGACCAAGGTGCGACCACTATTGGTCAAGGAAATATAAATCAAAACCACAGTGAGATACACCTCACACCCATCAAGAAATTAAATGAAAAAGGTAAGTGTTGGGGGCTGAAGAAATGGCTCAGTGGTTAAGAGCACTGGCTGCTCTTCCAGGGGTCATGAGTTCAATTCCCAGCAACCACACAGTGGCTCACAACCATCTGTAATGAGATCTGGCGTCCTCTTCTGGTGTGTGAGCATACATGGAGGCAGAATATTGTATACATAATAAATAAATCGTAAAAAAAAAAAGGTAAGTGTCAGAAAGAGCAGAGAAATTGGAAGTCTGAATGTAAAATGGGGTACCTACTTTGAAGCTTGGCAATTCCTCAAAATATTACACAAACTTTGAGACTGATCTTCACAATAACCAAAAACCAAAACCAGCCAGTCACCACAGACCCCAACAGGTAATGTCTGAAGACACTAAAACTTAGGTGACTTAAACTTATCCCTGGGGCTGGAGAGATGGCTCAGCTGTTGAGAGCACTGACTGCTCTTCCAGAGGACCTGGATTCAAGTCCCAGCATCTATATGGCAGCTCACAACTGTTTGTAACTCTACTTACAAGAGATCAGACACCCTCACTCAGACACAGAGACACATATGCAGGGAGACATCAATGCATATAAAATAGAAATAAATCTTAAAAAAAATAAGTAAAGTAAAATTAAAAAAAAAGAAGAAAAGAAAAAACCTTACCCCTGAATGATCTACAGCAGCACAGTTTACAACCAGGAAACAGAAACAATCCAAATGATCATCAACTGATAAATTAATAAATAAGTGTCAGGTTGGTAATAAACACCTATAATGCTAGCATTCCAGAAACTGAGGCAGAAAGATCATAAATTCAAGGCCAGCCTGGACTTTTAAGACCCTATCTCAAAAGGTTAAATTGGGGATGGGGGGAAAATAGGACACACACACACACACACACACACACACACACACACACACAACATGAGACCTTTCCCAGATAACACGGGTTATTAAATAAAAGCCCACTAATAAGTATGGGGTACTTTTTGTGACATCCCCCAAACATTACAGGCTATTGCCATTGTTCTGGGTTATCCTCTGGAACTCGGTGTTAATCTCTGCTGGCGGGGCACCCTGGTGCACACTTGGGGCAGGCAGATCTCTGTGAATTTGAAGTAAGCCTAGTCTATATGGTGAGTTCCAGACTGGCCAGGGGTACACAGTGAGAGCCTATCTCATGACCAAACCGGACTCTCTGAATGTGGCTGCCAATGGGGACTGACTGAGAAGCCAATGATAACGGCACAGGGACCTATCTCTTCTGCATGTATTGGCTTTTTGGGAACCTATTCTATATGGATGCGCAACTTCTTGGACCGGGATGGAGTGGGGAGGGCCTTGGGCTTTCCACAGGGCAGGGTATCCTGCCCCATCTTAAGGAAGCAGGGGGAGGGAGGGAGGGTATTGGGGGAGTGGGAGGGCCTAGGACAAGGGGAGTAAATGTAAATTTTTCTTTTAACAATAAAAAAAAAAGAAAAACAAAACACACACACGAGTCACAGAACATGAAGAAAGAACGCTAGTATTGACCTGGAAGTTTCAACCCTACTGACTAGCTTTTAATAGTGTTGGAAGATACTATGCATGCAACCAGGGGAGAGAAGTAATCAATATTCTGAACTCTACAAACTACAATACTGGCGCACGTTGTGACATGAATGCTAAAGGAGTAACCAACTATTTTCTGGTTGGCTGTAAGGCTGCTCACAAGACAAACTGGCACTGTTAACTGCACTGTAAACTCAAGTTGGATGGCTCACAGACTGTAGGGGAACATCTATGATTCTGCTAAATGGACGGGTATTAAACTGCCCTTAAGTACTTATTTTTATACTCATAGATTATTAATGCACCTCTCAACCCTCATTAAAGAAGCTGATTTTTGCAGTAGATAGCAATAAATACAAAGACCTACAACTAGTGAACATGAAGAAAATAAGAGATTGTGGGATGCTTACGCATCACACCCCTTCCTTCCAAGGCTCAAGGATCATTAGGGAAGAGAAGGCAAAAAGAATGCAAGAGCCAGCAGAAGTGGGTGAGTGCAGAAAAACTGTGTTTCTAGACATGACAGGGCCAATGGATACAGATGGGACCATATGCACAAACCTGTGAGAGCAAGCCAGCCAAAACTCCAACAGAATTTTGTCTCCAGAAGTGACAAAGTCCCACTCCTACCTGAGGAGCTATTGGTAACTGATGGCTCCTGGGAGAGAAAGAGTCAATTTTTGTTATTTGGTGATGCAGTTCTGAGAGACTATTCAAGCTCTCATAGACAGCCCTTCACCTATGCACATACTGGCAACACAAAGTGGTTTTAAAAGTAAGAACACAAGACTAGGCAATGATGGTGCACGCCTTTAATTCCAGCACGTGGGAGGCAGAGGCAGCTGAATCTTGGAGCGTTCAAGGGGGAAGGGGATGTTGAGGTAGAGGCAGGTTTGATAACTTACGCATGTACACAGTGTTCTGCCTGTATGGAAGGCAGAAGGGGATGTTGAGGTAGAGGAAGGTTTGATAACTTATGTATGTACAGGGTTCTGCCTGCATGGGAGGCAGAGGCTAGTCTGGTCTACAGAGCTAGTTCCAGGGTAGCTAGGGCTGTTACACAGAGAAACCCTGTCTCAAAAAACCAAAAAAAGTTTGCTGGGCTTGGTGGCACCTAAAATGCCTTTGATCCCAACACTTGGGAGGCAAAGGCAGATGGATCTTTGTGAATTCCAAGCCAGCCTGGTCTACATAGTGAGGTCCAGGACAGCCAGGACTATATAGAGAGACCCTGGCTCAAAAAACAAAAACAGTTTAACAGGGGATTTTTGTTGAGGGGACAAATGATGTTTATATAACAGTGAAAATACTACAAACTGCTCCAACAGCAACCACTCTGGAGGCAGAGGCACATGAATCTTTATGAGTTCAAGGCCAGCCAAGGATACAAAGTGAGATCTTGTCTCTCCAAACCAACACTCTGCTGAATTGTATACTTACAGAAGTGAAGTTTATGGTATGTGAGTTATCTCAGTAGATGGACATGTTTAAAATCTTATGTATCTAGAATGGCATATCATTTAGTTGTAAAAAGGAAAGTCTAGGACCTAGAGAGATGGTCAGCAATTAAGAGTGAGTACTGGTCTTCTAGAGGACCCAAGCTGGTTCCCTGTTACAGCAGAATATTTGTTTAACTATGCAAAGATGGGCTGCATTTGTTTAGTTATGCAAAGATGTGTTGCTGCTTTACTCTGCCTGCCTAAGGCACCTGATTGGTCTAATAAAAAGCTGAACAGCCAATAGTGAGAGAGGAGGTATAGGTGGAACTTACAGGCAGGGAGAATAAGTAGGAGGAAGAATCTGGGGGGTGGGGGACACCAGGGGCAAGACAGACAAACATGGAACCAGGATATCAGGATATACAGAATAAAAGAAAGGTAAAAAAAAAAAAAAACCCAAGGTAAAATATAGATGATTAGAAACAGGTTAAATTAAGTTATAAGAGCTAGTTGTACAAACATAAACTAAAGGCCAAGGTTTTATAATTAATAAGAAGTCTCGGTGTCACTATTTGGGAGCTAGCTGGTAGGACAGAGAGAGCTACAGTTCCCAGAACCCAGGTTAGGTGGCTCACAACCACCTGTAATGCCTGCTTCAAGTAGATCCAATATCTTTGGCTTCTGAAGGCATCTACACTCATATGCACACACCCCCACACAAAAACATACAAGTACATATGGCTAAAAATAATAAAAACAAATTATGTTTTCCCTTTGTTTTATTTTTTCAAAACAGGGTTTCTCTTTCTAGCCTTGGTTGTCTTGGAACTCACTCTGTAGACTAGGCTGGCCTCAAGCTCACAGAGATCCAGCCATCTCTGACTCCCAGTGCTTGGATTAAAGACATGCACCACCATGCCCAGTTCAAACAAATATTTTTCTTTTAAAAAGGAAAGGGAAGGGCTAGAAAGTGGTTCAGTGGCTAAGAGTACTTGTTGCTGTTGCACAAGACTAAGGTTTGGTTCCCAGCACCCACATCATGGCTCATGACCTGCAACTCCAGTTACCAGGAATCAAGACACTCACGTGGTATACACATGCACATGCAGACAAAATATTTACATACATAAAATATAAATAAAACATAAAATAAAAGGGAAATTCACTTGTGTTAAGAATATTAAATCTGGGTTGGAAAGATGGCTCAGAGGTTAAGAGAACTGACAGTTCTTCCAGAGGTTTTGAGTTCAATTCCCAGCAACCACATGGTGACTCAGAACCATCTGTAATGAAATCTGGTGCCCTCTTCAGGGCCTGCAAGGATACATGCATAATACCGTATACATAATAAATAAATAAATTTTTTTTAAAAAAAAGAATATTAAATCTAGCTGGGCAGTGGTAGTTCATGCCTTTAATTCCAGCACTCAGGAGGCAGAGGCAGGAAGATCTCTGTGAGTTCAAGACCAGCCTGGTCTACAAAATGAGTTCCAGGACAGTCAAAGACAGCCAGAGCTTTTACACAGAGAAACCCTATTTGGAAAAACCAAAATAGATAGATAGATAGATAGACAGATACATACATACATACACATACACAGAAAGAAAAAAAGATAGATATTAAATCTGGGGCTGGAGAGATGGCTCAGAGGTTAAGAGCACTAACTGCTCTTCCAGAGACCTTAAGTTCAATTCCCAGCACCCACATGGTCGCTCATAACCATCTATAGTGAGATCTGATGCCCTCTTCTGGCACAAAGTCAACACAGCACTCATAAACATAAATAAATAAATCTTTAACAACAACAACAAAAAAGAATATGATGGCACATGCCTTCAATCCCGGTACTCAGGAGGCAGAAGCAGGTGGGTCTGTGTGAGTCTGAGCCCAGCCTACATTCCGGGACAGGCTCCAAAGTTACACAGAGAAACCCTGTCTGGAAAAAAAAAAAGTTAGATATGAAGGACGCTAAGCAACACCAGCCAGACACAGAAAAATGCTCCATGGTCTTACTCACATATGGAATCTAGGAAGGTAGCAGGGCTAGTGTTGTGGGTTTTGGTTATGGGGTCCCCAGTAACGGGTTCCCAAGGTCGAGACCACATAGTCAGGTCTCCAGTGGCAACAGGTCCCCAGCTTATGCTGGTGGCGGCACCATGAGACCAAACGGGTATTAAAGTTAAAGCATTTATTAGATGGATTATGGAGGGGAAGAAGCAGAAGAGGAGAGAGGAGGAAAGGAAAGACAGAAGAGAAGGGAGAGGGGGAAGGGGGAGCGGGAGAAGCCTCCCTGCCTCTCCCGAGAGCCATGGGTTGCGGATCTGCAAACTACAGGCTTGCTTGCGAGCAGACGAGGAGTGGGCGTGGCTCTCCCTTAAAGGGACAGAAATCATTACAGCTAGAATAGCCCAATGGTAAAGTATGTGCCTAGGTGGATAAGGGTTTTGATCTCCAACACTACAAAATAACCGTTTTTAAAGGTGGTTAGAGTAGGAGTGGGAAGATGAAGGCCAAATGACACAAAGTCGTGGTTCTGAAGGACCTAATGTACAACATGAAAGTTATTGTTAATATTGTATATTAATAACTTGGCCAAAGAGAGTGGATTTTGAGTACTTTTACCATTAACTGCAATAGTGTAGTGAGACCCCACTGCAGACACACCCCAGGCTGGCCTCAAGCTCAAGGCGGTCTTCCTGCTTCACTGGGATTAGAACACCCAGCTTCATGTATAGGTTTTTCTCTTGAGTTTTCTTTCTTTTCTTTTTTCTTTTTTATTTAAAGGTTTATTTATTAAGTACACAGTGTTCTGCTTGCATGTATACCTGCATGACAGAAGAAGGCACCAAATGTACAGATAGCTGTGAGCATGTGGCATGCAGTTGCTGAAAATTCAACTGAAGAGCTCTGGAAGAGCATCCAGTGCTCTTAACCTCTGAGCCATCTCTCCAGCCCCTTTTTTATTTAGTATTATACATGTATCCGTGTTCATGCGAGTGCAGGTGATAGTCAAGTCCAGAAGAAGATATCAGATCCCCTGGTGCTGAAGTTACAAGTGGTTTTGAGTGACTAGAAGTTAGACAGATAGACTCCTAGGTAGGCAGACAGACATGGAGAGGGGCCATGACTTAGTAATAAAGGTGGCAAAATTTCAAGATGGCCAGGTTCTTCCTCACTCTTGAGACATAAACCTGGCAGCTTAAAACAAAGGTCTTGTAGGCATTTTGTCTCCTCCAGCAGGAGGATGGACTAGCTCAACAAGTTCAAGGCCGGCTCGAGACAGAACAGTTCTGGGCCAATCTGCTGGAGAATATAACTTCCATGTGTATGACTTTTGTTTATGCTGCATTTGATTAACTGTGAAGCCGTGATTCTTTGCTTGTCTAAAACACCTGATGGTCCTAATAAAGAGATGAACAGCCAATAGAGAAACAGGAACAAGTTCAGGCAGGGCTGGCAGAGAGTATAAATTGGAGAACCAAGAAGGAGGGAATGAGAAGAGAGAACAAGGAGAGGACATCAGGGGTCAGTCACCCAGCCAGCCGCGGAGTAAGGAGGAATGTAAGGCATAAAGAAATAGAGAAAGATAAAAGCCCAGAGGCAAAAGGTAGATGAGATCATTTAAGACAAGCTGGCCAGAAATAAGCCAAGGTAAGAATAAGCCTCCATGTGTGATTTTTTTTTTTTTTTTGGCAACTGGGTGGTGGGCTCTCTCAAAGAGTCCAATGAGTAAAACATCACACAACACCAACCAGCCTTCTTCAAAGGGACCAACCCTAAACTAGGGGCAAAAAACTCTTCAGAGACTTAAAAAAGCTGTCCCTCAAAAGAGACGGGATGTTTTGGCTTCCTGAGCCCCCTCCACTTCGCAGAGTATCATCTTCTGTGTGTCCACTGCATGCGTCTCCTCACCCCCAGGAAACATCTTTCTGTAATTGATGACTGCTGTGTCTGAGATTTCTCCAGTGCTACTGGTTGTGATTGAGATTTTTTTCTGCCTTGTAACTCTTTAACCAGCAGAAGAAATGACCTTGAGCAAGACTCTTAGACTGTATCATTTTGGGGGCTTGTCCACGATTTCTTCTGAGGAACAGACTCACGAAGGTTAGAAATCAGGCTGAACCCAGGAAAGACAGAAGGTGAGTCTGTTAAGCTGCTGGTACCTTCCCCTGTCCTGGAATGGGACTGGGAATTTATTTTCTTCTCTTTTACAAGGACGCGAGTGTGTACCCTGGGAAACCAATTAAACAGCTTGGTGACTAGAGCCTGAGGAAACGCACTAGCTAGCTATACTACTAACCTAGAGCTCGCTCCTCGGCAATGCTGCCTTCCTCTGCTCACTGATCGCAGTGCCTGAAGGGAGGACATTTTTAGGGAAATAGTAACTATGTGGAGACAGACAAACCTTTGGATTTTTTTCCAAAGCACCTGTCTTTTCTGCCCCCTAGAGACTGAGACAGACCCACTACTCTTTTGAACTTAAATTCTTTTCTCTCTCAAAAAAAAAAAAAAAAGCTGAGAGACCTCCAACTGATCAGAGCTACTCTGCTCCCCTGAGCTTAGACTATGGAATTCCTTCCTCTATTTTGCCAATGGGGAATTCCCAGCTGAGGAGGCCATGGTACTGCTTCCTCTTACACCCATGCTAACTAAATTGTCTCTTTAAAGAAAAGGGTGTAAAGATCCGCATTTAATCTGTGAGACGTGTGGATCTCACAAGGACCTGTGTCTGATGGCAGAGGGGTTCACCTTATCAGGAAGCCAGGCTAAACTTGAATAAAAAGCAACGGGTTCTGCCACAACTGGCGGTGTCGCCTGTGTGTAACAACACGGAAAGTTTAAGGGGAAGTTCGTGCTTTCGAGCTATGCTTCCGGCGTTCCGCGGTAATCAGTCAAGTCATAAACTTGAATGGAAGATCTTGTTCTCACTGCTATTATAGATGGTCAGCTGTCTTACTATTCTTTCCTAATAATGTATTTTTCTGTACGCGGCCAAACACACAATCTTACCAGAGAACCCTTTGATGTTCCTGGAAATGATAATTATAGCTTTGATATTAGTGGCAATGCTCGAGATACCTTCAGTGTTTCAAGCCCTTGTGCAAATGTTGGTTATAAGTAATATGAAATCAGTAAAAGGAGCATTTTTAATGAGTTACAGCAGTAGAAGTTTTGCTTAAGTAAAGACTGATGTGGTATGAAAAACATAAACTACAGAAGCTCATAAGGTAATTTAGCTAAGAATAGAAGATCTATGATGGGAATCACACAGAAGTGCAGTTGAGTCATTAAATAACTTCATTTACAGAAAGGCAGGAGAGATGATAGTTATAGGTTTGTATTTTATAAGAGACAAAACCAGAATTACTTAGCATAGGCTTGCTAGATCCCAACCTCCAAAGTGTCTGTTTCGTAAGAAAATATAAACAAGTATATTTCAGCAGATGCAAGAGTCACTAGAAGAGATAAAGGGTTAAGAAAAAAGAAGGGCCAGAATAGCAATTGTGGGAAAGAAACTTTCTATTCCTAGATAAGATGTATCTACTGGCCTGAGGTTTTTCCCAAGGACAAGAGTTCCCCTTCCCAGGATGTGTTATGTCTAACACCTGCTCATCATTTTTGTAACTAAAAGAAGCTTTTATGCTGTGCCAATTTATGACATGTGACCTTCTGGTTCTGTTCTTTGTTTTAATATTATATAAAATGAAAATATGAATTCAGTAAAGTTGCAGCAGATTCAAACCACTCTCTTGTGTGTTGGTCTGTCTGTCATTCACCTAAACTTGTGCCTTCCTGGTATCAAGACCCTGTTTCCCCACGGTCTGAGGGGCTCCCCTGAGCCGGTCCGTGGCAGGCTTCATCAAGATAGAAGCAAACATGTGATTGGGTGCAGACCAATGCCATGTGACTTCACTGTCATCTTGTTAATGCAATCACATGGCATAAACCAAATATGGCAGCACCCATAAAGTTTCCTTTCCTACTAAACCCTCAGGTTATTTCTGTATCTCTTTTTTGTTAGTTAGACTTAAGAGGCAACAGCAGGCCTCTAAGATGTATTTTTTTCTCAATGTTCTGCTCTGTTTTAATATCGAGCCTTTCAGTTATAGTAACAGAGATTAGGAAAAAAACAATATAATATGACCACTTTCTGAGGTTTTTTACATTTTTTGTTCCATGTTTACCATCCTTTAAATTACAGGGACTTCGACCCAATTTTCATAAGATGAATTGTAAGAAGTCCTCCTAATTTATGGTGAGGACACAAAGTGGATCCCCTAAGATATTGGCATAGTTGCTGGTACTCTGCAATGGCCCCCCAGGCTTAGCTGGGGCAGACAGTCATGAGAAAACAGAAACCTAACCCTCAGCATTTCTCAGAAAACCCAGTGACTCGGGGACCTTGTTCATCAGACAAGTGCAGCTTTCTCTTTCCTCCCTAACGGGCCATTCACCTCAAGGGACACCTGCTACCCATAAACTGACCTGACTCTATCAGGCACAGGCCCCTTCTGGTGGGCTCAGCTGGGGTATCCTGTTTTACCCAAGATAAGGGAAAAAAAAAAATCCCAAGAGGGCAGAATCTACCCTTAAGCCTTCAGTAACCCTGGGAAGGCCCTTGCACTCCCAGGCTGGGCTGCTGTTCTCTATCCTGTGAGACAGCTGGGCAGTCTGCTCCCCAATAAACTTCTTTTCTACCCATGGAGTGGCCTTGTTTGGTGGTTCTATTGTGCTCACTTACACTGGGATAGATGGATAGACAGACAGGCAGATAGATAATAGATTGATAGGTAGATAGACAGATCACAGGTGTTTATCATGCTTGCTTTCTATCTAGATTTTAAAAAATAACAAGAAAAATTTAAAGCTCAAAAGAAAAATGGACATGAGATTAGGCAGAGCCTAAGACAGAACAAGTGATCCCTTCAGAGTCACTGGGGTCCTACTCCCCTTGGCAGGAGCTAGAGGTTAGCTTACATCACAAAACAGGTCATTATTTAGATCCCAGGAAAACAAATAAAAACCCAAAAGCTGTCTCTTAGAAAGCCTCTGTCTTAACCTTGACTGTCCAACAGATAGGGTTAGGGGGAACTAGCATGTTCTCTACCTCCAATTGTCCTTAGGGTAAGGCCAGTGTCTGTCTCAGAATCAGGGCTTTCTTTGATCTGTCCTATGGAGGAGGTTTGAAGGAAACTGAAACAACCAATAATGATACTTAGGGTATATGTGGAACTGCAGGCATGGGTAAGTGCGACTCAGTCCCACACTGGGAACCAGCCTTGGGGTGTGTAGGTCACATTGACCACCCTGCAAGTGGCAAGATATTGCCTTCTCTGGATGCTGGTGTGAGAGACTTGAGGAGGATTAGGTGAACCTAACCTCCATCTGCCTCTGTTTTCACTTTACATATGGGAACAAAATCCTATCTATATTCCTTCAAGTTTCCCACTTGCCTCCTGGACAACTGAAGCAGGTTAGACCCTCAGCTGCTTAAAAGAAAGCTTTAGACTTTCTCTCAACCAATGCATGGCCTAAATATCCTCTAGGAAAAACTAAAAGTGGCTCCTAGGGGCAACTCTTAATTATAATGCCATCCTTCAATTAGAACTATTCTGTAAGCAAGAGGAAAATTCCCCTAAAACTTTCTATGTCCAAATTTTCTTTTACTTGCAGGATCACCCAGATATTGCTAAATATTACAGGATGGACTCACAGATTCTAGATGTAGTAAACTTAGGTATGTCTAATCAAGGTTTATTTTAAAGTGCTTAATTTCCATTCAGGCTTCACCTAAATATTACACATTGGTTAAAAATACCAAACTGAGCTGGGCTGTGGTGGCGGTGCAGACCTTCAATTCTAGCACTTGGGAGACAGAGGTGGGCAGATCTCTGTGAGTTCAAGGCCAGCCTGGTCTACAAAATGAGTTCCAGGACAGCCAGGACTACACAGAGAAACCCTCTCTTGAAACAAAACAAAACAGACCTCTGGATGTTCAATAACCATATTTGGATGTATATACTGAGGAACTAAAAGGAAGATTATATTCCTCCTTCAACTCCAAGGTCAGCTAAATCCCAGGAAACCTTGGGGCATCTCTCCCAAAATATCCTGTACTATAACTGTGAAAAATCATTTGTTCTCTTGTTGAGGGAGAAGTGGACTCTGACCAGTGCCAACCCTGCAAAGAAGAGGGTCAACAAAGAAGAAAAAAATGCCTCTACACTCCCAAATGAAGCAATGGTCAAGCCAGACCTTTGATTTATCCTCACAGGGAGATTAACTCACAAAAGAAAGACTCGAGGAGACTGAGGCCTCTCCTAAGTCCAAGTAATCCTTGAGGACCAGATATTCAGCTGGCCTTGACCAAAAAATGAAAATAAACAAATAAAAATTAAATTTGGCCACCTACATAGTCTTCAACACCCAGCAGAAAAGTTTAGCCAGGTTTAAAAGGATCAGACACTATGCTAATCATATGAGATGTTATTTGGATATCTATTTCTTATTAGATATTATTTGGATATTCTGTTTCTCTTCCTGATAACACTATCTGTTCCTAGAAGAGCACTTCTCAGCTGTAATATGATATGCTATGTCCTCTCATATTCCCTCTCAGCCGGGCAGTCTCAGCGAAAGACTTTAATCACAGCACTCAGGAGACCAAGGCAGGCAGATCTCAGTGAGTTGGAGGTCAGCCTGGTCCACAAATCGAGTTCCAGGGCAATCAGACCTGTTGCACAAAGAAACACTATCTTGAAAAAAAACCAAAAAAACGAAAGACAAAAGACAAGGTCTCACTGTAATCTAGACTGGCCTAGAAGGCAACAGGAAGGTAAGCCTGGCTGTGAACTTCCTGTTCTTCCTGCCTCCAAGTTCCAAGTACTCAAGACTAAAGGTGTATGGTATAGGAGAATCCTTCTGTATTTCTGTTGCTTTCATTGGTTGAATAAAGAAACTGCCTTGGCCTTTTGATAGGGCAGCCCTTAGGTGGGCGGAGTAGACAGAAAGGAAGGCTGGGAGAGAGAAGGCACTGGGGCAGACGCCATGCTGCTTCTACCCAAGATGGACACAGATTAGAATCTTCCCAGTAAGCCACAACCCCGTGGTGTCACACAGACTATTAGAAATGGGTTAGTTTAAGATGTGAGAGTTATCCAATAAGAGGCTAAAACTAATGGGCCAGGCAGTGATTTAATTAATACAATTTCTGTGTGGTTATTTCGGGTGTAAGCTAGCCTGGTGGCCGG
>JAQHUG010000234.1:350486-361828 GCA_028555095.1 Dicrostonyx torquatus | reverse complement strand
GGACACTAAGAGAGACTTACATAGACCTAATATACATGGGAAAGTATAAAAAGACAAGATTTTCTGAGTAAATTAGGAGCATAGGGACATTGGGGGAGGGTTATGGGTGGAGGGGAGAGGCAGGGAGGAGAGCAGGAAAAATGTAGAGCTCAATAAATATCAATAAGGGGAAAATTATTTCATTGCTATTTCATTACTGTAATTTTAGTACTGTTATTAATCATAATATAAATATATGAGATGCAGGATGTCTGATGTATGACCTCTAAAGGCTGAGGACTGCTGCTCTGGAGATAAGCACATGTATATGTGACTTAAAGATTTGAAGGGTGAAAAAAAAAAGATCTGAAGGGCATCTCAGTTTGCCTTATATTGCTGTGGTAAAGAACATGACCAAAAGCAAAATAAAGTGTTTATTTGGCTTACAGGTCACACTCTGTCATCAGGGAAAGCCACAGCAGAAACCTAGAGGCAAGGACTGAAGCAGAAGCCACGAAGGGAACACTGCTTATTGGCTTTCTTCCCATGGCTTGCTCAGCTGGCTTTTTTATATACCCAGGGACTCACTTGTAATGGGGTGACACCATCCACAGGGTTTTGGGCCCATCCACATCAATCATTAAACAATGTGCTTAATCCTTGATAAATCATTTCCAGAAGGAACCCAATTTGAATTTCAACTCCAGAAAATTCCAAATCTTTCTGTATACAAAAATCAACTGAATTACTATCAGAGAAAAAATTCTCCAGTCAAATATCAAATGTGTGTTTTGTGTGTGTGTATATTGTGTGTGTGCATGTGAGTGAGCAATCTCCTATGTGTGAGTGTATGGAGGTCATAGGTCAATGCCCAGTATCTTTCATCTATCACTCTCCACTATATTTTTTTTAATCAGCATCTCTCATTGAACCTGGGGGTCACAATTTTGGCTAGCTAGTGAACCTCCAAGATCTGCCTTTCAAAACTTTTCCAGTGGTAAAGACAGATTCATCCTGCTGCCCCCAGCTGTTTCGTGGGTTCTGGGGATCTGAACTCAGGAACTCACACTTGCCTGTAAGCAGTTTGCCCATGGAGCCATCTCAATCCTCCAATCACATTTCTATGATGGCTTACTCCAACCTAGGAACACCTCAAAAGCCAAATATGTGTAAATTTCCTATCATTATGGCAAAATCTCTAAGACAGAAAGAGGAACGGTTGACTTTGGCTCGAGGCTGTTTCGGCTTGGCCATTGCTTTGAACCTGTGGTGGTCTGCACAATACACCACAGTGACAACATGTGACAGAAGAGACCTGCTGAACTCATGGTGACTGAGAAGTCAAAGAGACATAGGGAGACCAGGTCTTTTTTTTTTTTTTAAAGATATTTATTTATTATATACACAATATTCTTTCTGTGTCTATGTCTGCGGGCCAGAAGAGGGCACCAGACCTCATTACAGATGGTTGTGAGCCACCATGTGGTTGCTGGGAATTGAACTCAGGACCTTCATAAGAGCAGGCAATGCCCTTAACCACTGAGCCATCTCTCCAGCCCAAGGGGAGACCAGGTCTTAACACCCCTTTCAAGGGCACAGCACCTTGAGGGACTGACTTCTTCCTCTATGCTCTACCTGGGCCATAGGCTAAGACCAAGCTTTTCTGGCCTTGGGGGACAATGAAGATACAAGCAGTAATTATAATCTAGAGGCTAAATATTAAGCCTACTATTTGGATTGTAGGTTATTTGTGGAGTGATAAAGAGGGAGAGAGAGGAAGAGGAAGAGAGCAGATAAGGTAGCAAAGAGCAACAAATGTATGCAGTAAGACATGATGGGGCCTGAGAGCCTCGTAGGGTTTGGTCATGGGTGTAATTGAGTTCTTCTGAACTTGACTGGAATCAAATGAACAATGCCAATCCTTATTGATGACTTTGCTTTGGTTTGTTTGGTTTTTTTGGCTTTTTGTATTACTGGGAACTGAACCTAGGGCGTGGTGCATTCCAGGCACACACTCTACCACTGAGCTACAATCTATTAATTATGGATGGGTGGAAATGTGGGTGTTTGTTACTCTGTATTTCTGGAACTTCTAATTTTTTTTTTTTGGCAGAGCTTTATGTAGCCCAAGCAAATCTTGAGTGACAATGTAGCTGAGTATAACCTTGAACTCCTGATCCTCCTGCCTCTGCCTCTCAAGTGCTGGGATCAAAGGTATGTACCACCACACCTGGGTAATGTGGTGGTAGGGCTCACACCTAGGATTTCTTGATTGCCAGGCAAGCATTCTACCAATTGAACTACAACCCTAACCCATTGTGTTTTGTTTTAAGAAAATATGAAAGTGGGGTCTGCAAGATAGCTGTGCAGGAAGGCACTTGTGTCAAACTGGAAGACTCAAGCTTAGTCCTCAGAATCCACAGGAGAGCATCAACTCCACAAAGTCCTCTGACCTACACACGCACACACACACACACACACACACACACACACACACACACAAAGTCATTGCCTACATGAGATGCTGTTTCAAGGAGGTTGGAGGAGAAGTAGTTCAGAGCAATCGGAGCTCTTCTCAGAGGATCCAGATTTGGGTCCTTGTACTCAAACATCAGCTTACAACTTCCTGTAATCCCACTTCCTGGGGATCTGGAACCCTCTTATGGCCTCCATGGGCACCAGGCACACACACAGTGCCCTTCCATATACTCATGCAAAACAGTCACATACATAAAATAAAAACAAACACATCTGTTTTAAAGGTGTGGGGGTGGGGATGAGTTGTAAAGAGGGCTGCTTGTTCGTTCCCGGCTGCTCAGCCCCGAAATATAGTGGAAAGAGGGCCGCTTGTTGATTTCTGGCCGGCCGGCTAGCTTAGACCGAAATAATCACACAGAAACTGTATTAATTAAATCACTGCTTGGCCCATTAGCTCTAGCTTCTTATTGGCTAACTTGGGCATATTAATTTAACCCATTTCTATTTATCTGTGTATGGCCACATGGCTGTGTCTTACCAGCTAAAGTTCCCAGCATCTATCTCTGGTGGCTGCATGACCTCTCCCTGACTCTGCCCTTCTTTCTCCCAGCATTCAGCCTAGCTTTCCCTGCCTACCTAAGTTCTGCCTTGCTGTAGGTCCAAAGCAGTTTCTTTATTCATTAATGGTAATCACAGCACACAGAGGGGACTCCCACATCAGGGATGGGGCTAATGAGATGGCTCAGTGGTTAAGAGCATAGAAGAAACTGAGTACAATTCCCAGCACCCATGCCAGGCAGCTCACCACTACCTGTAACTTCAGTTATCCCTCTGGTACCTCTGGCCTCTTCAGGGACTGCATTCATATACATATACCCTCCACTCTCCTACGCACATATATACATAGTTTAAAATAATAGATTTTTTAAAAAGGAAGCAATATTTTAAAAAATATATACATTTATTTATTATGTATACAGTGTTCTGTCTGTCTGTATGCTTGCTGGCCAGAAGAGGGCACCAGGTCTCATTACAGATGGTTGTGAGCCACCATGTGGTTGCTGGGAATTGAACTCAGGACCTCTGGAAGAGCAGTCCCCAGGAAGCAATATTTTTTCAAGGTAGGCACGGTGACATGTACTTGTAAACCTCAGTACTTAGGTGGCTGAGGGAGGAGAATAGAGAGTACAAAGCCAGACTCAAGCTATATAGTAAAACCCTGTCTCAGAAAAAAAAATGTGTGTTTGTGTGTGTGAAAAAGAGAGGGAGAGGAAGAGAGAGGAAGATGGAGGAGAGAGACCTTTAAAATGATTCCTGGGGCTGGAGAGATGGCTCAGAGGTTAAGAGCACCTACTGCTGCTCTTCCAGAGGTTCTGAGTTCAATTCCCAGCAACCACCTGGTGGCTCACAATCATCTGTAATGAGATCTGGTGCCCTCTTCTGGCCTGCAGACATACACGCAGACAGAACACTGTATACATAATAAATAAACAAATAAATCTTTTTAAAAAATGATTCCTACATGGTGGTGGTAGTGCACGCTTTTAATCCTAGTACTTGCAAGCCAGAGACAGGTGGATCTCTGTGAGTTCAAGGCCAGCCTGGTCTACAAAGTGAGTTCCAGGATAGCCAGGCCTTTCACAGAGAAACCCTGTTTCAAACAAACCAACTACAACAACAACAAAAAGAGAGAGAGAGAGAGAGAGAGAGAGAGAAAGGTGGGGGAATCCTATCCAAGTGTCCAACTTTACCATCCTGATATGTATACCTATGTAGGTGACTCCAATTTGATGCCACGTCCAGCAAGCCAATCAGATGGTGAAGCCTGCAAGGGCAGGTCTGCTCCTGGAACTGCGCAGAGCCAGAACTGTGTTCTGAGAACAGGAACAACCACTACACAGGCTCTTCGGGGAATGACAAGGAATGAGAGAGTAAATGGCCTTCACGTGGACTTGGGCCGGTCTGTGCAGCCATTATATGTGGGAAACCTTTTCTGAGGGCCATCCCCTGGTCCTGCACAGGAACATATTCTGAGACATGTGTCCTTAGATGTTGTTTAGGTGATTTCTTTGTATAAATGTCACATGAACACAAACAGTGCATTTACACAAAGCTAGATGGTAAAGGCCTGTCATTCAGTGTGGCTGCTTTCAGAGGGAGGGAGGTCCAGGTGGAACTGGAGATGGAACCTGAGACACCACACATGCAAGGCAACCGTTTTCTCACTCAACTCCATTCCTGACCTCGTGTGGCCTCTGGAGACATGGGATACTGGGGTTGTTGCTGTTGTCCGGTAAGCTTTTTACTCACACATCTCTGGGAGTTTGAGACCAGCTTGGTCTACATAGTGAGTTCTAGGCCAGCCAGGGCTACACAGTGAGACTGTCTCTCCATCAATCAATAAATAAAACCAGGAGTATACGTTAATACAATAAAAACTTACATAGATCAGTAAGCCATTTATTTGCACTATTAAGTATGTACTGTACACAGTTGTGCTACATTTTTACATGACTGGCCACACACTGGCTTGTTTGCACCAACACCAAGACCTGAGTCGTACTCCACATTACATCACGGCAGCTGTGACCTTGATAGGCCACAGGAATTTTTCAGCTCCATTACCATCTTATAGTAATATGCAGCTCATTATTGACCAAAATGATGTTTAGGCGGCAAACAGCTGTAAATATCAAACATTGTTCTAGGTTCCAAAGAGGCCAGGAGGGACTAGAGCTAACAAAATAAGAGGTCCTGACATGGAAGAGCTTATAGTACAGTTGTTAATACAGACAGGGAGGTGATGGTGCCACAACAAAATGCCTTGGGTGGTGGGGTAGGGGCCATGACATGGGAGAGGACCATTTTCAAGACGAACGAAGGATGGAGGTAAGCGTGCAGGGATGTGAGGGAGGTGCAGCCCTTGCATGGGAGCAGCAAGCGCCCTGACGAGGTGGGAGCATGTCCAACCCACTCCCGAACACCAGGGCCAGGAGGAAGCCCGTCCACATGGTTTCCACCACTTTGAGAGAGGGGAGAAAAGCAGCAGTGGCTGCTGAGGACAAAGGGGCACAGAGGCCTGAGGAAGATGCTGTGAAAAGTTCACCTCCAGCCCTGGAGCTCAGAGAATTAGAACTTTTTCAGAACACTTCTTAAAAGAAGCTCCAGAAGGATTGTACAATTGTGTTTTCTCCCCCTTCATCTACACTGATCTGGAGAAGTCTGACATCAGGATTGCCCGTTAACTCGGGAACCATGATGTGGCATGGTTAGTAACAATGTCTCACTTGAAGATTAGCTGTGTGCAGGTAAGAGCTCTTGGACATGCAGCAGCACGGCCATCAGACAGGACACTTCCCTAGCTGAAAATACGGCATGGATGGAGTTCCTTGCTGCTCAAGAGGAAAATGAGGCACTGATTTTGCTTGGTGAGAGAAAAGCACCCTGGAAGCAAATGCTTTCACCACACGGTTATGAACTGGTCAGGTCATTCAACTAGGCGGCCAGGTTAGTAGATGAGACTATCTCAAAACTAAATGAATGGAGCCTACTGGATTTGCATTCTTACTTCAGACACAGTCTCGACATAGGAAACATTTTCACCCGAGAATTAACAAGCACACTGGCTCCTCTGTCCTGGGAGAAAGTGAGATGCACTACTAACTAGTTTTATTTTCTGAGATAGGACCTCACTCTATTGCCCAGGCTAGCCTTGAACTTGTCATTGTCTTGCTGGAATTACAGGCACAAATCACCACACCTAGCCCACTGCAGTCTTCTGTAATCCAAACAGGCTAACGCAGGAAGTGAGTTCGAGGTCAGCCTAGGCTATGAGAAGATGGGCAGAACCCTAAATGGAACTCAGATTTATTTTGGTCTTACGGTAAGTGAGGCTACATAGTAAGGTCCTGTCTCAAATAACACACTCCTATCCCCCAAAACAAACAAAATTCACAACCAAAACCCTTCGTCAGTGATTCACTTTAACTGGATATGGCTGCTCCAAAAGACTTTCTAGTACCAGTCTCTCTGGGGAAGGGATGACTGGCCACTTCACTAACCTCTGTGAGCCTCCGGAAGCTACCCAAAGTGGAGCTCCAAACATGTGCTGAATAGGGGGCAGGTTTGGGGAAAGGATGGCCATTCAGAAATGGACGATGTTTGATACAAGGCTCTGGAATGTCAAATTAAAACAACAACAACAACCTAACCTTTAGATCATTACTGACAAGAATCTGAATCTACTACCAAGTTCTAAGAACAAAATAAGTTTGACAATTATCTGAAAGGTTTTCAAGAAAAATTTATTTCATAAATTAAGTCATGTAACAGTGGGCATTTAGAGTCACAAACTATCAAACAGAAAAGGAACTGTAGGGGCATCATGTATACCAATATCCAAAGATGGACACACTTCACTGAACTATTAGCCATGATAACAGAGGAACACTTGAGACAGCAACTTACTTAGAAACCAGCTCAAGGGGGCCTCTTGTTGAGAATTCACATCCAGTTCAACACCAGAGTCTTTTAGGGACAGAACAAGCCTCATATCTCAGCTTGCTGTGCTGGATGGTGACTATATGAGGACCCCAACTTCACAATCAAGATAGCTTCTGCTGCTCAACATGTGCTCAAAGGGAATATTAACTGTGATTGAACAAAACTAAGTCTCCCTTCCTAGCCAGTTCTATGCACAAGTTCAGTTCAGGAAAGCAGCCCTCTCCTGACAGAAATCCAGGTGAGGACATTCCATACCTCTGGCCAATTTTTTACACTTTGGATACAGCCACCCATAATGTGGTCATTAAAAAGGCCCTTTTCATGATACCAGGGAAAAGGGACTAAAGAAAGCACCATCTGCATACCCCCCTCCCCCAGGCGCAGAAGGAAAGCATCACGACCTAAGTTGCCTTGTGCAGATCTTAATGCACATGGTACAGAGGAGGTGGAGCCCTGGCCAGCCTGACACCAAGGGCTGTGTCCACTTGGCTGCACTGCAGCCCTGGACCTGCTGCCACAGTCCTGCAGACTTGCTGCTGTTCTTAGCCTGGTGGACAGAGGATATGCCCCAGGGGAACGATGCCCACAGAGTGGGATCTAGAATTGACCTCACAAAAGACCCTTTCAGGCAAAATGTGGAAAAAAAAAAGTCATGATTTTCACAGCTCTTGGAGGAGCACAAAGTTTAGGATTCACAGCATGAGTTTCTGAGCTCTTCGAGGCTCGAGTAAGGCAAAGCTACGCATCTTTCCACCGCGCCTCCCTTGCATTTGGCTCTTCCAGCAAGGGCAGCAGCAAAGACAGACACAATCTGCTTTCACAGGTGATGAGGTACATCTAGACGAATGGAGGGAAAGACTGAACAGAGAGCAGGGAGAGAAGATGAGAGGCACTGACGGGAGGGAAGGAGGCTGCTACAGCTAGAAACCGAAAGACAACAAAAGAAATGGGCTGAAACCTGGGTGGAGCCGAGGTCTCTCTCCTTTCTCCATAACCTTAACTACTGGAGGGGAGCACTACTAAATTGTGCTTAATGGCAATTTCTTTCACTTGGGGTGGGAGCTCCCCACCCTCAGAAATCCTACCAACTCCCAGCACAGAACAGATAGGTAGTTCTGGCTGGTGACATCCCAACCACTAGCTATCTCCCTCCCATCATAGTCAGATTCCAAGACTGGCTGACTGGTGGGAACCTGGATGGTAAGGCAGTAGGACGAGTAGGAACTGACTCAATGAGTCAACTTCTCTTAGCTCTGAAGTAGAAGAGCCTTTGCCAAGGGAAGGCCGAGAACTGCAGTTTCCCTCCTAGGACTGCCCAGGACTAGGGTGGAGCTGTGTCTCTCCAGTCCTGTCAACAGTCCAGGCCAGTGCAACCCTTGTCACAGGCAAATTCGGAAGGTCTGTCATGCTGCTCATGCCACAGTTGTTGTGCACACCTCACCTTTTGTCTTCTGGGTGATCTGGATGCCCTAGTGACCCAGGTGGTGAAGCTGGTCAATGGCTGTTTACTGCCTTTTAGCTTTTAAGCTGTCTAATGTACAGTATTTCAGATGTACTGTGGCACAACCCACTCCACTCCCTGCAGTCACATGACAGAGTTCAGAAGCACAGAGTACCTAAGAATCCTGCCCCAGGAAGGGAGGCATTGGGATGAACACAAACCACATTTGTACAGTCTGGGCAACATGGCTAAGACAGGGATCTGCATACATCACTGAGGGCCAGCGTGCACACTAGCCTGCACTCTTCTCATCCAAGGGGTCATGACCTTCAAAGACTCCACAGACAAGCAGCTGTGTGTTAACTTATTTAACGGCTGAGATGGTGAAGGTCATGGTACATTTTCCCTCTGCTCATGTCTATTTTTCTGTTCCAGTGTGGCCCAGCCCATCAACCTACTAAGGATAGGCACGTGAAGACCTCAGGCCTGTACCCCTTTCTCCCCAGCCACTGACAAACAGGGAATGAAGGAATCCTAGGAGCGGTGGCTAACATTCAGCACAGCACTACACACTCTTCTCTACAGACAGAGAAATGTCCCTGGACCTAGGAGCATGGCAAGAGGTGATCGGCTCCCAGTGCCTGGGATGAGCAACCTACTCATCAGCAAGGAATGCTAACTATCTGTACGTGAACTGTGGGGTGGATGGAAAGAGTGGGAGATACTGGAATGAGAAAACACAAAGCGAGCCTCGGGGAGCATGGTGAGGGCACAGTGGGAAGGAGACTCTGGGGCCGCTGCCCAGACAAGGCAGCCTACTGACTGCAGACTCCTTTGGGTAGAAACTGAGAAACTGCACTACTTCCAGCATGCGAACCATTTCCAGTAGGTCTGGCAAAGGACCAGACTACTTGAGGCTCTCTCAGAGAGCACTGGCTCTGGGATTTTGGGGTCTTGCTGGAGGAATGGATCACTGGGTCTCATCTATCCATCAGCTCTCTCCTGCTTCTGATGCAGGCACTCAAGCAGCTGCAATGCTCTGGGCCAGCCTCTGTCACCACTGTCCCAACTTTACCATATACCAACATTCACAGAAAACCACACTCAACCTTAATCTTTTTGAAAATTTGGTTGCGGGAGAGATCTGCTTTTACATATGCCACTAAAGAGTTATGTGTACTAAGTGGGCGGGACTGAGGAGGAGGATGAAAAGAGATCCTCGGATGAGCTACGTGAGAAGCTGGAGACGGGGAGGGGCTGCCTGAAACATATAAATGGGGACACTCCCCCAATCCATGTGCTGATCAAATGCCTGTCACATATTCTCTTAAGACATGTATCACTTTTCTCCTTAATGTCTTACAAAGTGTTTTAAAATCACATTTAGAGACCCCAAACATGCAGCAATAATATAAAAACAAAAAAGAAAAAAATGAAAATTATCAACACTACATTTAAAAAAGTGCAACTTACGTTGGGGCCTGGATGGGCTCCTCTGGCACTAGTGACCCACCCACACTCAGAGATGGGAGAAAAGATGGGGCAAAGCCACAAACACACAAACACACACATTCTCTCAGTCTAAAGGTCCTGGGCAGACAGAGATCAGGAAACACACCAGTTCATCCTTCTCAATCACTGAAAAGAGTTGGTGGGACCACACAGGCCAGGTGGCCAGGTGCCCTCCAGGCCGGGTTTCTACGTCTCGGTCGAGCAGCACCATAAACAGAGAACTTCCATGTGGATGCACAAACACCGAGTCCTTAGATTCCTAGTGTTGCTTAAGATGTGTGGTTTCTTCCACCTGTGATGGGAGAGACAGGAAGGAGGTGGCCTGATGTCATTCAGGACCATTCCCAGGAGAAAGGGAGCATTCCTGAGGCTCTATACTCAGCAGTAGAATTAGAGGACCCTTCTTCACCAGCTTCTAAAAAGGCTGCACCTTGAAATAAGTAAAAATTCACGGACTGGGCATTGTGAGTAGTTTGGGCATAGGGCAAGATCAGGGAACCTCTTCCAGGGAGGTCTGAAGAGATCCAAAATGGAGATGCGGCTGCAGCGTTCTCAGCAGCTCGCTGACTGCTCCAGCTCCTCCTCCTTGGCAAAGAAAGTCTCCAGTTCCAGCAGCTTCTGGATCAAAAGCGCATCCAGCTCTCGAGTCTGCAGAGCCGCCTTCTGAGCCCTTGTGAAGCTGCCCGCCAGCTTCACTTTCCCTCGAGCGCGTCTCTTTCGGGGCAGCGTAAAATCCTGGAATTCCAGAACACGCTTCCTTTTCTGCTGGCTGACGGAGACCAGTGTACCATTTCGTTCTTTGGGTTCCTCGAAGATGGTCTCTAAACACCTGAGGATAGAGCACAACTCAGAATCACCAGAGGGAACTCACGCCAACCAAAAGCTGCCTGTGCTGACTCCCAACTCGACTGTTTCCTGTGTCCAGCAGCTATTTCCATGCATAGGAGAAAACATGCGTTTTATAAATATGTGCACAAAGTGAAAGAAGTTCAAAGAGGAGAGTACACAGCACAGTTAAGATGAGCTCCTCACTCCGGGATGAGTTCAAAGAGGAGGGTACACAGCACAGTTAAGACGAGCTCCCCACTCCGGGATGTGTAATACCACTAACTGCTGGTTTTGTAAATGTTCTCCAAAGTAAATATGTAGACACATTTAAGTAACATAGTAGCTGACACCGGGCAAACAGCAAACCTTTTGTCACAGCCAAGGCTGGCCTCAAACTCCCTGTGTAGCTAACGATGACCTAATTTCCTGACCCCCCCTTACCTCTGCCTCCCAAGTGTCTGGATTATAGGCATGCTAATCTACCATACCAAGCTCTAGACAGTAAAGCTTTTCATCTCTGTGAGCCATGTGGTTCTCTATCACAAAACTGTTTTGAGCTTTCCTTTTGTGAACAAAGCTATTATCCCACAAGCCATAAAAA
>JAQHUG010000234.1:304510-315348 GCA_028555095.1 Dicrostonyx torquatus | reverse complement strand
AAAAAAACATTCTACCACTAAGCTACACCCCAGATGATGCAATAATAATCATCAAATCATTCTTCTTATCTCCAACAGTGAAGCCATAAGAACTTCTGTCCACTTCACTACAAATTCTACTCAGTCCCAAAGCAGCCCAGGCATGTGATGTGAACCCCGAAGCATGCACTACTGAAGAAATGTGGGCAGCTGGGGCATGACGGCTCATACGTGCAATCCAAGACGTTCCTGAGTTCCAGGCCAGTCCGAGATAGTGTCCCAAATAAACAGTGGAAGACGGCGGCATACACTGGGCACTGTGTACATAAATTTAATCCCAGAACTTGAGAGGCAGGGGCAGACCAGACTGGTCTATATAGTGAGTTCCACAACAGCAGAGTTATATAGAGACACTGTCTCACGGGAGAAAGAAAGATTATGGTATGAGGAGTAAAACTGGAAGAATAGTGCAAGATATGAGACGATGCTATAGGCAAATTAGGGGCCTCTGTAGCCAAGAATTACTGTTCCACTCTCTCAAGGTAAACAAGTGTAAACATAGGAAGCCTCCAGCAGACAGCCCTGCATTTCCAGCACCTGCCCCCTCTCCTTTTCCCATCGGCAGGAGACAAACAGGAATATGCTGAAGGAAGAGATGACGAGCTCTTTCTTACCTGCTCAAGATGCTCAGGCTCCCCTGCTGCTTGCTGTGAGTGGGATGAAGAGCAGGCATTTGGAAGGTATAGGAGGGTCCATGCTGGCTCCAAATGGACAACACTCGGCCCACTGAGTAGGGCAGAGAGCAGAAGACCTTGTTTGCTAGAGAGGCTGGAGACTTTAACCCTTTTAAGCCCTGTGTAAACTGGGTCAAGAAGAGCCTCTGCATGGTAGGCATGTGATTGGTGAAGCTCCGTTTTTTTGTCCAGATTCGGTAACATCCTGGTGAACAAAGTGCTAGAAGTGTGTGAAGGCCAAGGACAGAGCAGTCTGCTCCAGTCTGGACTATGGCAGTGCCTCCATAGTCTTGGAGAGGAGCTGCAGTCTGTGGAGGAGCCTGAGTGTGTGTCTGACTAGAGAGGCCAGTATCTTCCCTGAATGTAGCCATCCCAGGGCAACCATGGGACATGAAGAAAGAAAAGGTCCACTTGGGAGGTGGAGATGAGCACTTGGCGGTCTCCGCTAAGGCAAGCCTCGACGGAGCACAGTGCTCAGGAAAAGTCCTGGAGGACTCAACCATGCAACTGGATGCTGATTTCACATGGAAGGAAAATGGGAAGATTTCGGTACCAAACAGAAGTGATGGCATCTTGTTGCTCAGATCTATGAAGCTCATTTTGACAGCTTCAAGAGAATAAAGTGCCAAGGGCTTACTGTTAGACCTCCGATCCCATCCAGTAGCTGCCAAACATGGGTCCAGCTGCCTTGCATTATATGAAAATCCATCTAGGAGCTTTTTATATCTGAGGCGCTTGTAGCTTTTAGCCAAAGGAACAAGGGAAGAGGAATACCGCTGATATCTGAGTTTCTGGGGCTTTGTAGTCAGAATCAGTTTGGAGGCAAGGACAGACAGCTTGTTTAGTAAGGCTGATTCTTTGGTAGGCTTCCTACAACTTGGGCTCCTCAAGGGATGGCAGAGAGTAGCCTTTGGCTTTGGTATGTGGCTACACAAGCTCTTGCTAGGTACTGCTTCAGGTTCCAATGGCGCGGCAGGCACGGCACATGGGCTGAGAAGTCTGTGTGTTTTTGTAGGGATGGGATTAGAGGAACTCTTTCCACAATCAGAATTTCTAACTTTAGTTATTTTTCTCTGCACAGTGACTAGCTCTGGGCAGGAAATTCTCTTACACGTTCGATGAGGTTGCTTCTTTACAGGAAGCAATCTTTGCTGATGTGACAGAGTCACAAAGGCACCATGTATTTGACCACCTCCAGCAGTGCTAGGATCCTGTTTTTGCCAAGAGGTACCAGGAAGCCGAGGACCTGTGCATAACCCAGTGTCTTTCTTTAACAGGTGACATAAGCTTTCTTCTTTTGGGTCTTCCAACCTCTGAAGCTGTCTAGCCATTTTTTTCTTGTTTGGCTTTCTTAGGGTGACTTCTTCCATTATGACAGACTCACCCCGGCCAGTCACAGGTTTCTTACCTTGCATCCCATCTGACAGCATGTTCACTGACGTGTGTTGTTCCAGCAGTGCACATGTAACCTCCTTTGGATATGGATTTCTGTCCTTTGGCACAGCACGCTCCACAACTCTCTGGCTTTGTGGGCTTTTAGCAACATCTTGCACACTCTGGCTTTTCAAATGGGTCTGATAACTCTTAGGAAAATTAACATGACTGTCTCTGGTAATGGTCTCCTCAGACCCCTCCCCAACAGGTAAGTGACCGAGTGGTCCCTTCTGATGTTTTTCAGTTTCTTCTTTATTCTGTTTAATTGTTGTTACCATTATCAGAGGCAAACACTTATCTATGGAATTCTCATGCGAATGACAAGCTTTGCAAACATTTGTGCCTACACCGACACATGTACCATCTCCTTCACTAGCGTTACCTATATTCGTGGGTATTCTTGCCTTCATGTCAGACTGGACTGTGCAATTCTTGACATTTTCATGAAGGATCTCACCATCTTTGGGCTTAAAGAGATGCTTCAATTTAGGCTTTTCACCAAGAACACCAGCTGGTGAATGTTCTTGAGAAGAAAGACGGGACTGTGCCATCTCAACAGAACCTTGGCACCTAGAAGATTTTGAGTCTTTTGAGGATAATCCAAAGGTTTTCTTCTCACCAAACTCAGAATTTGCTTCTATTCTCGGTCCTTCTGTCACAGATCTTCCCTTCCCTTGATTCTCACAACAAATATAATTTAAAGACACACCTCCTCTATCCAGTGCTCTTACATTTGGCTCTTGATCGGTAACACATTCTACTTCATGATCAGTGGCAGAATCTGGACACTCTTCCATTAGAAATCTGCATATTGTTTCTTCATGTGATTTCAGTATTTCAGGACAGTCTACTGTAGAAGCAGCAGCACTCGAGAGTCCCGAGTCCTGGTCAGTTGTTCCTATAAACACAACATTCAGTTCTCCTCGAAGAGATGAGGTACTCCTTAAGGACTCATGGTATGCCGGTCTACTTCGCCTTGTAGAATGACCAGCTGGACTAGATGTGTCCATGTCCAGCACAGCCTCTGCAGGCTCACCTGTGCAGTCGGGACATACCACGTCTAGCACACTGTATACCAGTGCTTCTGAGCCAGGAATATTTTCAAAGGCTCCTTTGGAATCTCTTTTCTCTAAACTACCACAAAGCACAGGGTTTTCACTGCCTGAACTGACTAGCAAATCCTTTTCCTTGTGCCTGACCTCAGGGACAGTTTCTCGGGGGTCACCATTTAGTCCTTCCTGAGCTGCCTTACCTTCACTTCTGCATTTGTCTGGACTATTTTGGTTTCTCTGACAGTCAGAGACTTCATCTGCTTTCTGGTCAAGACTTTGAGCTGCTTGGTACATGGCTTTAAAATGAGATGAAATAACATTCAGAGACTGGTCCACTAGTGTGTCCGGACTTGGAATGTTTGTAGACTGGCTCAGCTCCTGTGTATCACAAGGAGAGGCGCTGTGGCTGTAAACTGCAGTGTGTCTGTGTCTACCCTGCTTCCTTCCACCCAGGCCTTCCTCACTGGGTTCCACATGGCTGGTAGCAGGAGTGGTTGTGTTCAACAAAACTCCACCACCTGACACACCTGTTGCCATTTCACTTCTAACCTTGCCTCCTAGAAGGCTGCTCTGAGTCTCCCGCCCAGCAGGTTCACTCTCCAAGAAGGTGCTATTTCCCAGCAAGTCTTCTGGTCTTTGGAAGCAGTGACTGCTAGACTGCCATGCTTTTCCACAGTTTACTTTACAGCTGCTGACTTCCAAGGTATATCTTCTGGGTCCAAGAGTAGCACAAGCAGAGCACATGTTCTCTTCAGATGCATTTCTTGTTATGCATGGACAGCTAGAGACATCCTGAGACTGAACATTTTGACATTCTGTGACAAAGGAAAAGCCAGCTGTTTCTTTCACACTTGAGAGGAATGTGGAATGTAGATCTTTGATACCTGAATCAGTCGTTTCTTTTTGCCCTTCTGGGCTTATTGTAAGATTGAAGGTGTGGATAGATGAAGAGGCACCACAGGTTCTGTCACTTTGTGGAGATGTGGTTTTCAATTTTGTCTCAGCAGGAATGGTTTGAGTACTGGTGGTAAGATTTGCTCCGTTCTTGAGAGAATTGCAGCTCTGTTGAGCATCTCTGCATGTTGCTGAAGGCATTTCTCTGTTTAGATTTAACAGAGAGTCAGTTGGTAATTTTATATGCTCTTGAGAATTAAGGGGCACTTGTTGACTTAAAACACATTCATGTTCTAGTTTGTGTTTAACCAGTTCACTGTTACAAGACAGTTCACATATCTCACAGGCAATGATTGGTTCATCTAAATGGGCAATGTTGTCATGTAAGTCCTGTACATGCTTTTCTGAAGCAGGTCCGCAAACCAGCTCTGGACATGGTGATAATTTTGCAGGACTTTTCTTGGGTTTTGATATCTCATTATGTTCAGAACTTACTGGATCTGCTGGTATCAAACTCTGAAGGGATTTTTTTCCAGACGGAAATTCATCGCATGCTGCTTTAGTTGGCAGAGAGTCACCCGGATTTCTCTGGGCACTGACTACAGATTTAGAGTCTTTACTGTAAATCTTTTTATTTAATGCATTGGAGTTTACTGGGCTTTGTTCTGGTTCTTCAACATGCACCAACAAGGGAAACCTCTTTTCCTCAGAGTGTTTCTCGGGATGGTTCATATCAGTGACAGTTTTTCTGTGGTCCTCAGAGTTTACCAAATGACCTTGAAAGTTGAAAGTCATTTTCAGATCGTTTTTTTTAAACATTATTTCTGTGGCTTCAGGAAAAGAATTAGTCATAGAACTACAGATCTCTGAGCAGGAACTTGCCTGAGGGCAACAGTTGCTGTGGTTACTGGATTCCACAGTCTGTTTTTCTCCAGAGCCATTCTGTTCTTGTTCTGGGACACTGAAAAGGAGACCCCCTCTTTCACTGCTGGGTCTCTGATTCTGTTCTGTACTTTCTTCTCCACAAGGGAAGTTCTTGCTTTGATAAACCTCATGTATTTTTTCAGCAGATTCCTTTACCAAAGCATTGCTTTCAAAAACATATTTTTCTAAGGATTTTGGGCCAGATGAATATGATGCAAGATGTAAAATTTTAGAATTTTCTTCAGTGGGTTTTATAGAATCTTCACTCCCTGCAGTGGTGGAACTGTCCTGTGCACAACTGGGGTTTTCCCTACAGTGGTTGAGAATTTGTTGGTGACTGTCATCTGCTTCATAAAAAAGGTTTAAGTTACACAACTCTTTCTTTCCTTTGTTCATTTTGGAAGCAGCATAGACCCCTGGTAATGACAATCAAAAAAGACAATTAGTAATGTTCCACATGGTCTTCTTTATTAATTCAGGGTCCACAAGACTGAAGGTTCTAGGGTAACTAAAGCTCTGGTTTCCGAAAGCATAATGGGCGTCATGATTTTATCTACTCCTGGTGCTCACTGCACCCAGCTGACGGATGCTGACTCACAGTGCCATAACTGTGTCCTTTATTTTTATCCCTTAATCCCACTGGTTCTCATACCTTGTATGTTTTCAATGGGTTCTGGCAGAGGTCCAGTTGTACTGTGTACATTTCCTTTACAGAAGAGAAAGAAACTCAAATCAGATGTAATTTAAAAAATAAAAAAGCTGCCCCAGCTAAGTGAATTTTATCATGCATCAACAGCAACAACAGAAAAGATAATCAAAAAGCTCAGTAAGCCATACCAGCGTTTTGCTTCTTTGCAAACTATGATAAAGAGTCCCCCAAAAGCAGCCAATTTTGGAAAAATAAAAAACACCGTTCTCAACATGTTACTTGATATCATAGATGATACTAGATAACTGAGTAACATAGAAAATGTGAGCCTGATTCAGTCAGTCTTATAGATGCCATTTTCAGGCAGATCTCTGCAAGTTCAAGGCCAGCCTGGCCTGCAGGGTGAGTTCTGATACAGAGCTACACAGAGAAACCCTGTGTTGAAAAACTATTAAAAAAAAAAAAAAAGTTGGCATTTTAAAACACCACTAGCAGGCCCTTGTGGTTCAAATTTGCAAAACCAGCTAGTCAGGGGCTGAGGCAGTATCCAGTAGCACGACCACTGAATGTCAAGAGCCACAAGTGTGTTCCACATCAGCCCAGGCACCACAAAAACAAGCAAACAAAACTGAAAAGAGGGCTGGAGAGATAGATGGCTCAGTAGTTAAGAACATTGACTGCTCTTACAGAGGACCCAGGTTCAATCCCCAGCACCCACATGGCAACTCACAAATGTATGTAACTCCAGTTCTAGGGGATTGAATGCCCTCACACAGACATACATGCACATAAAATAATGCACACAAAATAAAATTTTACAGCCAGGTGGTGACGGCACATGCCTTCAATCCCAGCATTCAGGAGGCAGAGGCAGGTGGATCTCTGTGAGTTCGAGGCTAGCCTGGTGTACAGAGCAAGTTCTCTAGGACAGCCAGGACACACAGAGAAACCCTGTCTAAAAAAAACTGGAGGGGAAAAAAAAAGGCTGAACAGACTAAAGCTCCATGGTAGAGCACTTGCCTAGCATGCACAAGGAGCTAGGTATTAGAAAACTACTTATCTAGTCCTAGCTAGCTCACTCTAGTAAATAAATTGTCATTTCAATAATCTTAACATTCAATGTTCATTTTATTACCTGAAATTAGATATATTATAGATAAAATTGCTCTTTGAAAAGGAACAGTTAGAGCTGGGATTGCAGCTCAGTGGTAGCGCTCATGCCTAGCATTAGTGAAATCACAGGTTCAATCCCCAGCATGGCCAAAAACAAGTAAGAAAAAAGAAAAAGAACAGTTATGTGTAGAACTTTATTTAGGATTAAACTGCAAGCTGAATGGTCCTAAATTCAATGACTTATAATAACTGCCTTGCTGAACCAGGTGGTGGTGGCACACGCCTTTAATCCTAGCACTCGTGAGGCAGAGGCAGGTGGATCTCTTGAGTTCAGCTACACAAAAACCCTGTCTAGAAAAACAAATAACGGAAAAGAAAAGAAGAAAACAAAGCAATAAACAACCAGTTGCCTTCTGTAAGGTTGGGCTGATCATTACTGAGCTGAGTAACAGGAACATGGAAGTCTAGTTCATCCCTTTCAGTTCTGAGTTAGTGTGAAGACTGCCATTATGAAAGTAAGAAAGCAAGCCAACAAACAACAAAACCCACCTTTTGTGCAGAATGTAAACACAATGACAGACACACGGGGATGCCAGCAGGAGGGAGCAGGTGGCCAGCACAAATTCAAGGCCAGCCAGAACTATGAAGCTCCTCAACTCCTTCTCTGGGCCTCAGTTTCTTTTGTAGAAAGCATGGTAAATACACTTACCTTAGTGCTGTATGGAAATTAACTACCACATATAAACACTTGCAGTATTAGAACTGCCTGTCTTTTCTCTTTGATTCTTTAACGGGACATGAAACAGTTAAAATAGTATCTAAGTATAGAAAACCATTAAAAAACAGGAGTATGGGCAGGGAAAACTGGTGTTACAAGGCTCGCCTAGCAAAGAGGTGGCAGGAGTGATGAGTTTGTTAACTGGGTACTAACAATCGAACCCAGAACTGCACACATAATTAGCTCTGCCATTAAACAACACTCCAAGACCTCTAGGATGGATGGATAAAAATGCACTGGATGTTTAGCATAAATATCAATTACTAACAATGGCTCCCTCCAATTCCCCAAGCAGTACTAAGTATTGTACAACAATCTACCCATAAATTTCTCAGCCTGAGCACTCCTCATTTCATTTCATCTTTCTATGGGATGCTATACAATTCATTAAATCATATGTTTAGCATGAAGGTAGCTGTCCAGGAACAATGAGAAATTCTTCATCCACTCCCAATCTGATGTGAGGCAATGAAGTTCAGATCTGCTGAAGCACATCGTTCTCCACTTTATCAAAAACCTTAGGAAGGGGCGGGGGAGCAGCGAATCTCAAGTAGTAATGGCAAAAGGTGCGTGGGGAAAGCGGTCTGTGCACAGCTGGAGAGAAAACAATACTCTGACCCATTAAGGTGATTTGTTTTTATGCACATTCATTTCGACATTTCACAAAACTTTGAAGCAGAATTTAAGACAACTTTTTATTAGCATTTATTTATTTGTTTATTTTGCGTATGTGTTTTGCCTGAATGTATATATGTACACCTTGGTGCCCGAGAAGGCCAGAAGAAAGCATGAAATCCTCTAGAACTGGAGTTATCGATGGTTATCAGCTACTGTGTAGGTTCTGGGAACTACACCTGGGTCCTCTGCAGATTAGTCAGTTCTCCTAACCACTGAACCATCTTTATTTTTTTAAAGAGTTTAAAGCATGAAAACAGAGAATAACTTTGCAGTGGTCCAAAACCAACAAACACTAATGCATCTTGACAGCATGTGTCCTCTTTGATATGATGTAATAAAAATTACTCTTTATGTTCTCAAAAAACAAACAAACAAAAAATGCCAGGCTGTGGTGGCTCATGCACTTGGAAGGTGGAGGCAGGTGGATCTCTGTGAGTTTGAGGGCAGCCTGGTCTTCAGAGCAAGTTCTAGGACAGGCTCCATAGCTACTGAGAAACCCGTCTTGAAAAGTGAAAACAACAACAAAAAACCCCCCAAACAAACTATATATATTTATATTTTCACTTAGGTTAAAATTGAGTTCATAATCCTTCTGCCTCAATCTCCAGACTGAGACTATAATTGAGTAACACAATACCTCCTGAAGGTGACTGTTGATATTACTGATGGGCTCTTTCACTTCTACACCCACAGTCTACAATAGACCTACACTCTTAAAATCACCCCCAAACTCCAACACACAACTGTGCCACTGTCACAAACTGGAGAATCCTAAAATGACATGAGGATCAAATGGGATACTAAAACAGAAAAAGTTATTCAGTACAGTAATCTGAAAAAAGTATGGACTAGGGTTAATAATCATTTATCGATACTGCCTTTTAACTACTAAAAACAGTGTATTACCTTAAGATCTGAATTAATAACAAAGGAACCACCTCTTTCTCATCTTGCTGCTGTGACAAATGCCTGGCACAGAGAACTTAGAGAAGGAAGGAAGGAACGAGTGTTTATTTTGGTGCCCAGTTCCACCATAGTGGGAAGGGAACATGTGGTAGGAAAAGTGGAGGTGACTGCTCCAACTGAATCCAGTCAAGAAGCAAGGAGTGGTAAGTGCTTATACTCAGTTCTGCACATTCTCCTTTTCATTAAGATGTGGACTCTCCCAAGAATGGCAGTAACCACAGGTAGAGTGGGTTTCCTACTTCAATTAATATAATTTAGATAATTCTTAATGGATATGCGCATTTGTTTCCATGGTGATTCTAAATGCCATAAAATTAATTGTCAAAATTATCTGTCCTAGTTACTTTACTATTGCTATGATGAGACACCACACTCAAGGCAATATATATAGAAGAGAGTTTATTGTGGCGTACAGTTTCAGAGAGTGAGTCCATAACCATAATGGCTGGGAACACAGCAGCAGGCAGGCAGGTGGGCATGGTGCTGGTGTAGTAGCTGAGACCTTACATCCCTATCTACTAGTAGGAGGCAGAGAGAGACTGAGCTAACTGGGAAGGGCCTGGGTTTTTGAAACCTCAGTCCATTTTCGGTGACATACCTCTTCCATCAAAGTCACATCTCCTAATCCTTCCCAAACAGTTCCACTAACTAGGAACCATGCATTTAAATACATGAGCCCCTACAGGGCCAATCTAATTCAAATCCCCACACTATCACACGACCCATGTACACATGTATTGGGGATACGGACATACTGTAGAACAGGCTCAACTTCTCCGTGAATCTAAAATAGCTCAGCACCAATTCAAAAAATAAGCATTCACCAGTCAGTGGTAGTAAACACCTTTAATTCCAGCACTCCGGACTCAGGCAGGTGGATCTCTTTAAGTTCGTCGACAGCATGGTCTATAGAGCATGTTCCAGGACAGCCAGGGCTACACAGAGAAATGCTATCTTGAATCCTCAACCCCCCAAAAAGCATCCTAGCAAAGATATGTAATTGGAAAATAAATACATAAAAATGCCAGAGATGATTAAGCAGTTAAGAGCACTCATTGGCTGCTCCTGAAGAGGACCCAGGTTCAGTTCCCCACACCAACAGGGCAGCTCACAAATCTCTAAGTCCAGGGAATCTTAACCTGTCCTCTGGATTCTCTGGCGCCAGGCATAAATGTAGGCAAAACACTCATTCACAGTTATAAAACAAAACAAAACAAAATAAAATAAAACCAAAACCAACGCAACAAAACCCACAATACCATTGGTCATTAGAGAATACAAAAACTAAAATGGGCCAGGAATAGGGCATGTGCTTTAATTCCAGTACTCAGAGGAGATGCAGGCAGGAGAAGCACTACAAATTCAAGGCTAGTCTGATCAACATAAAGTGGTCTAGAAGCCAATAAGATATTTCAGCATGTTAAGGCACTTGCCACCAAGCCTGAAGACCAGAATTCCATCCCTGGGATTTACATTGTAGAGGGAGAGAACAAGAGCAGGCTGTCCTCTGGCTTCCACTTGCACACCACAGTACACCCATCCATCCACACATAAGAAATAAACAGAATTTTCAAAAACTAAAGCAGGGGGGCTGAAGAGATGGCTCAGTGGTTAAGAGCATTGCCTGCTCTTCCAAA
>JAQHUG010000234.1:282922-295475 GCA_028555095.1 Dicrostonyx torquatus | reverse complement strand
TCTTGGGGCTGGAGAGATGGCTCAGAGGTTAAGAGCATTGCCTGCTCTTCCAAAGGTCCTGAGTTCAATTCCTGGCAACCACATGGTAGCTCACAATATTCTGTAATGAGGTCTGGTGCCCTCTTCTGGCCTGCAGGCATATACACAGACAGAATATTGTATACATAATAAATGAATAAATATTAAAAAAAAATACAAGATCTCCTGAGGAAATTGGGAGCACAGGGACATTGGGGAAGGGTTGAAGAGGAGAGGGGAGAGGCAGGGAGGGGAGCAGAGAAAAATGTAGGGCTCAATAAATATCAATAAAGAAAAAAAAAAAGAATACTCCTGGATGCGGCTCTGGTGGCCCATATTTGTAATCTCAGCTCTGTAGAGGCTGAGGTGGAAGAAGTGCAGATATTAAGAGTCCAACCTCTGGGCTACTGAGTTGAGATTTTTATGGGAAAGACAAAATAGTGCTGGAGACACAGCTGGTTGGTACAGTACCTAACTGGCCCTGGATTCAAGCACCAACACTCTAGAGAGGAACTTTTACAGGAGTTTTCCTCGTATCTCAATTCAGAAAAACTGCAGCTTTAAGTGAGGCAACGATTGTGAAGTCACAGAAAGCTTTCCCACCTCAGCAGCATGCTTTACTGCTCTGCTGCATGAGATCAGTCAGAGCCAACTAGGGACAACAGTGCCCTGCAGACCCAAGAACAGCCTAGCAACATCAATTCTGCCCTGAGGCAGGAAAAACTTTCTATCTTTATAAAAAATATTTTTCCATTGTGTATGTACGCACCTATGGGTATGCATGCATACAAGTGAAGGCCAGGTGTTGGTCTTTGATGGTGTTCCTCACAAGCCATCCACCTCCGTTTTCTTTCTTTCCATTATTATTATTGTGTGTTTGATAATAGGGAGAGCATGTGTCTCTGTGCACGCCTGGAGGTCAGAGGACAATTTTGTGGAGTTGGCTCTTTCCCATCTTTCTATGGGTTTTGGGTATCAAATTCAGTACATTAAACACTTTACCTTCAGAGTCATCTCAACCAGCCCTCACCTTTTTTGAGGCAGGGTCTGTCAGTGATAAGGATAAGTTAGACTAGTCAGTGAGAGCCCCAGAGACCCTCCAGATTACAAGTGTGCCATCAGCTTTGGCTTCTTATATGAGTGTTAGGGATCAAACTCAGGTCAAACTCAGCAAGCAAGCATTTATGGATGGAGATATCTCTTCCGCTGCCCAGAGTTTCCACTTTTATTTTATTTCCAACAAGAAATCTTCTATATGCTGGGCAGTGGTGGTATATGTATGTCCCTAATGCCAACACTCGAGAGGCAGAGACAGGCGAACCTTTGCGTTGAGGCCAGCCTGGTCTGTAGAGAGACATCCAAGGCTAAACAGAGAAACCGTACCTCAAAAAACTCCAAATAAGTGAATAAATAAAGCAAAAATTACAAGAAAGAAAAGAAAGATCATGGTATTGGATAGATACTGCAGTGGTCAAGAGCATTTGTTGCTCTTGCAGAGGACCTGGGTTCGGCTCCCAGCACCCAAATGGTGGTTCACAACTATCAGTAACTCGTGTTTCTGAAGCCCTCTTCTGCCCTCCACAGGTAACAGGCACACACATCGTGCACATTCACACACATAGGCAAAATATTCATACACATAAATTACAAAATAAATCTTGAAAAAAATTCTGTGTAATGGCTTATTTAGCTCTCATGGACTTTCCCTCATCTACTGCACCAAGACAAGGCAACTGAGAAGAGCTGGGAGCAGGAAAGGTGGTCTTCCTCAGAGAAGAGCTCACCAACCGGTCGTCCAGCGTCAAATGGTCAGCCCTGAAAACACACATACAAGTAACATTATACACAGTTAGCAGTCTATATTTAGGAACATAAATGTATATACATATATGCATGCAGTAACAATTAATGTAAAAAGTAAGCATCATAAATTTGAAGGAGAGTGATGGGGAACCTCCTTCAGTCAATGGCCTTTGAGAGGCTGGGCCAGATTATTTGTTCACATCTCCCCATCTGATACGTTCTGATGCATTCTGCCTCAGGAGAGAAGAGAGGGTATACAGAAGAATGGAGAGGAAAGGAAAGGAAGACATGTTAGATTATAATCTCAAAACAATAATTTTTAAAAAAATTCTTTTTCAATAATGAAGTATTCCTCAACAAAGAAAATTACTAGTTCAAGATTTCATATCCTCTGACCCAACTCTGAAGCAACAAAGAATTATTTTTTGTTAGTTTACACTCAAGTCTTTCTAATTTACGGTCTCCTGTTTCTTCTACACCAGGTGTCATCTAGCCCATGCTGGCCTGGTTTTGCTGTGTACCTGAAGCTCCTCTTGAGCTCCTGGATCATTATTCTTCTCCCTCTATAATGTTGGGATTACAGACATGGATCATTATGCCTGAGAAACTGAACTCAGGGTGGTGATGTATGTACCTTCTAAAGGAGTCAAAGATTTATCTGTTAACTTTTGAGAGGAGTGCTAGAATTAAAGGTATGCACTACAACTCCCAGTTGGGTTGTTTCTTTTTGTTTTTCGAGACAGGGTTTTTCTGTGTAACAATCCTAGCTGTCCTGGAACTAGCTCTTGTAGACCAGGCTGGCCTCGAACTCACAGAAATCCACATGCTTCTGCCTCCAGAGTGCTGGGATTAAAGATGTGCACCACCACTGACAGGCTGGGTTTTGGTCTTAATTCAGTTCAAAAATTCTCTATGTATGGTGGCTCACACCTTTAATCCCAGCACTTGGGGGGCAGAGGCAGAATGATCTCAGTGAATTCAAGGCCAGCCTGGTCTACAGAGCAAGTTCCAGAATGTCCAGTACTACGTAGAGACCCTGTCTCAAAAAGCAAAACAAGGAATCCTCTTTGTACAAAGCAAGGTATTTATAAATTATATATTGAAAGTATGTTCTCTTAATTCATCTAGTTTGTTTGTTTTTGCTTTTTTTCAAGTTAGGGTCTTACTATATAGCTCTATCTGACATGATATTCACTATGTAGTCCAGGCTGTTCTTTAACAGATAGCAATTTTCCTCCCTCATTCTCTCAAATAATGGGACTACCACCAAGCTTAGCTACAGCTCTCAACTATATGGCAGTCTGCCAGTCTATTAACGGTTATTATGGGAGCTGGAGAGATGGCTTAGAGGTTAAGAGTTAAAGCTGCTCTTTGAGAAGACGGGGTCCAATTCCCAACACCCACATGGCAGCTCGCACCTGTCTGTAACTCCAGTTTTTTCAGGGGATCTGATATGATATGATACCTTCATACCAATGCACATAAAATAAGATTGAATAAAGCATTTTTTAAAAGGGTTATTACTTTGAGGATGTCTGGTTCCATAAGCCTGAATGCTGTGTAAACGGCATGTTTCTTTTCCTCTGAGGGCTGCAGTGTTCAGACTGCCATGACCTAAGAATGCTTAGCAACTACTGCTATCCTATGCTGCCCAGCAGGTTCACTTCTGTTGGATAGCCACCCAAATGCTTGAAGGCTCTTCTCAAATCTCCTAAGAGATTTAGAGGAAAAAAACAAAAACAAAAAAATCCTGCCTTTTCTTTCGTAAGTTTCTTAAGTCATACACACAACAACCTATATTTTCAGGTTCTGCTACCCAGGTGAATTCTTGTCCATGAGAGCATTAGTGCACATGACATGGAGAAGTGTGCAACCCTAGTGTAGACTGACCAGCAAAACAGAACATAATTCTTCTTCATCCAAATAAGACAGTTCTGCCACTCAGATGATTAGATGAAGCGTCTTTACTTGGCAGCAATACTTTTTTATTTTTTTTTTAAGACAGGGTTTCTCTGTGTATCAGCCTTGGCTGCCCTGGAACTCACTCTGTAAACCAGGCTGGCCTCAAACTCACGGAGATCTGCCTGCCTCTGCTTCCCAAGTGCTGGGATCAAAGGTGTGCGCCATCACTGCCCAGCTCTTAGCAGCAATTCTATAGATCCCAATTCTATGTTTTGTTTACTGTCATGTTGAGCACCAAACCCAGGAGGGCTACATGCTCTACCACTGAGACCATTAAGCTAATACTAAGTGACCTGCTCAAACTGCAGGGGTTTCGTGTTTGATTTTACAACACTAGGAGATGCAACTGCACCTCCTGCATGCTAGCCAGTCATGGGCTAAGCCACTGAACTGAACCTCCAGCCTAAAACTGTTAAGTCTGTTTTCTTGAAGTATTTCTTTTGGAATGAGAGACATGGTCAACCTTGGCTGCATGAGGAGTTAAAGGACCAGACTGGGCTACAAAAAGGAACTTGCCTCAACAAACAAAGAGACAAACCAGGAAGCTGGGACATACAGAAGTACAGAAATTGATAAATATATCAACAGTGTGGTGATTTGAATGAGAATGCTCCCAGCGAAAGTTTGTTCCTTAATTGGCAGAAATAGTTGGGAAGGATTAGGAGATGTGACCTTGTGGAGGAAGTGTGCCACTAAGGGACAGGTTCTGAGGTTTCAAAAGCCCACATAATTCCCAGTTATCCCTCTGTCTCTTGCTTGTGCTACTGCTCCAGCATTAGGCCTGCCTGCCTGGCTGCTGCCATGCTACCTCCCCAAATGCCCATAGACTCACCCTATGAAACTGTAACCAAGACCCCAACTAAACACTTTCTTTTAAAGTTGCCTTGATTGTGATGCAGGTCTTTAATCCCAGCACTCGGGAGGCAGAGGCAGGCGGATCTCCGTGAGTTCAAAGCCAGCCTGGTCTACAAGAGCTAGTTCCAGGACCAAAGCTACAGAGAAACCCTGTTTCAAAAAACTAAAAGCAAAAATTAAATTAAAAAAAAAAAAGTTGCCTTAATCATGGTGTCTCTTCATTGCAGTAGTAAACTAAGACAAGGGATATTTAAATCAACAACATGGACTGTTCCAATGTACTGAATGACATGAGAATTCTACTTCCCCCAAATGAATTAATCTGCAAGTATCTACAACTTCAGGTATTATTTTCTCTCATCCTTCAATTAATATCGTTGAAGTGTTTTTGTGTGTTGCTGAGCATGGTGGTACACATTTTTAATCCCAGCACTTGAGACAGAAGCAAGTGGATCTCTGTGAGTTCAAAGCCAGTCAGGTAAGGCTACATAGTAAGACTCTAGCTCAAAAGTTTAAGTGTATGTGTGAATGCATGCATGGCATGTCTGGTACCCAAAGAGTCCAGAAGAGAGCACAGGAGCCCCTAGAACTATAATTACGTAAGAAGAAAAATACAGAGGCCGGGCGGTGGTGGCGCACGCCTTTAATCCCAGCACTCGGGAGGCAGAGGCAGGTGGATCTTTGTGAGTTCGAGACCAGCCTGGTCTACAAGAGCTAGTTCCAGCGCAGGCTCTAAAGCCACAGAGAAACCCTGTCTCGAAAAACCAAAAATAAAAAAAAGAAGAAGAAGAAAAATACAAGCATGGGCATGGTACTGCATTCTTCTAGTCCTGATACTCAGGAAGTTGAGGCAGGAGGATTATCTTGTATTTAAAGGACAGTCTGAGCTACAGAATAAAGACTTTGTCACAAAAACAAAACTAAACAAGCTAAAATTAAAAAAAGAACTGGTTCAGCACTAAGGAGGCAGAGGCTGACAGATCTCTGAATCTGAGGACAATCTGGACTCCAGAGTGAGTTCCAGGACAGTCAGGGATACAGAGAAACCTTGTTTCAAAAACAAAAACAGCTAGGTGCTTTATCTCGGCACTTGAAAGGCTGAGACCGAGGTAGGCGAATCTCAATGAGTTTGGATTTCTGATCCTCTACCCTCCACCTCGAGAGTGCTGGAATCAAAGACACTGCTGTGGGATAATGCCCTTGTACACTGGAAAGATTTGTCACTCTTATTAGTTTAATAACACAGTGATCGGCCAATAGCCAGACCAGAAGTGTAGGTAAGGCGACCAGACTAGAATTCTGGGAAGAGAAAAGACAGAGACACGATCACCAGTCAGACACAGAGGAAGCAAGATGAGAAGGCCTCACTGAGAAAAGGTACCAAGCCACGTGGCTAAACATAGATAAGAATTATGTGTTAATTTAAGTTATAAGAGCTAGTTAATAATAATTCTGAGCTAATAGACTAAACAGTTTATAATTAACATTAAGTTTCTGTGTGTTTCTTTGGGTATAACGGCTCTGGGACCAGGGTTGGCAGAAATTTCCATCTACAACTTACTTACTATACAACTTACTCCTCTTTTTTTTTTCCCTGTGCCCAGCCTGACCTTAAACTCACTGTTTGTAATCCAGGCTAGTTTCCAACTCAGGACAATCCTCGTATCACAATGTCCCAAGTACTAAAATCTTTCTCTGTGTCTCTGTGTGTGTTGTGTTGGTGCAGTGTGTGTACATGTACGTGTGCTTACCCATGTCTGCATATATAGAAGCTAGAGGTTTATGTCAGGTGTCTTCTATCTCCACCTTAATTTTTTTGCAATGGTCTTTTGTTTGGTTTATTTTTGAGACAGGATCTCACTGTGTGACATTTGGTATCATGGAACTCACTATGAGAAATGGGCTAGCTTTGAACTCACAGAGATCCACCTGCCTCTGCCTCCTGAGTCCTAGGATAACAGGCATCTGCCACAACAGCTGGGCGGCATTTATTTGGTTTTTTTTGAGACAGGTTTCTCTGTGTAGCCCTAGCTGTTTTAGAACTCACTCTGTAGACTAGGCTGGCCATGAACTCACAAAGATTACCTGCCTCTACCTCCCATTTGCTGGGATTGAAGGTGTGTGCTGCCACCACTATCCTGTGCAACCTTGCTTTTGCTGAACCTAGAGCTCATAGATTTAGCTCTGCTGGCTAGCTAACGAACTTCAAGGACCTGCCCTCTCTGCTACTGTATAGGCTTTTTTAGATGGGTGTTGGAGACCTGAACTTTGCATGGGAGATACTTTACCAATGAAGCATCTCCCCAGCCCTGACACATAATTATCTAACATAAGATGTACAAATATATTATTTTGAGGGGCTGGAGAGATGGCTCAGCAGTTAAGAGCGCTGACTGTTCTCCCAGAGAAAGCAGGTTCAATTTCCAGCACCCACAAGGCAGCTAACAACTGTCTGTAACTCCAAGATCTGACACCCTCACACAGACATACATGCAAGTAAAACACCAATGCATATAAAACAAAAATAAATAAATTTAAAAAAAAGAAATGCACTTTTTTAAAGATTCAATAATTCATACACTAGTAAGAGCACAGCAGTGACTTACATAAAAAAAATACCAAAAATTGCTGGGCAGTGGTGGTGCACACCTTTAACCCCAGCACTCAGAAGGCAGAGGCAGGTGGATCTCTGTGAGTTCGAGGCCAGCTTGGTCTACACAGTGAGTTCCAGGACAGGATCCAAAGCTACAGAAAAACCCTGTCTCAAAAAGCCAAAACAAAACAAAAAAACCTCTTTTTTAAAACTGTTTCGAGACTAGGTCGAAGGCTACCTGTCGGCACCTGTAACTTATCATGAGCAGCACTGCAGAGCAGTGTTGTCACCACACTCAACCTTTCTGCATCGAGACTCATTCTTACCTGACTGGGGCAGACCTTTTCTTTAGTAGCTGTGGGATGTTGGCATGGCTCTTCCTTTGCTCCCTCACAGGGGTCTCTGAAAACTTCGGCCTGGTCTCCTTGCTCTCTGAAGACCTTTGGCTCCATGCTCTTGGTTCTCTCGTCCCTACCCAAGATCTTAAAAGCCATAGGCCCTCTTGCTGTAGGGTCCACTAGTCCGCACCACCCAGTCTTGCCCCCATAATCCAAGGTCTCAAAGGTTTCTTCACAACAGCCTTCTGCATGAGTCCTCTGTAGCTCCAGGGGTGATGCCCTACTCTGACTTATATGAGCGCTTGAGGCTCCAGGTTTTATATCGGGAATCATACTTGGTTGCTTCTCAGCATGAAGCTCTTTGGAGACACTTACTGAGAGTTCAGAGTATAATTCCTGTACCACAGCAGGCATGGAGGAATCAAGTAGAATTGGCTGAATCTCTACTCCAGATGACAGCATTAGGGCAGTCGGAGATTACGGAGTCAAGTCTTTTACATCAATGGCTTACCCTGACACAAACCAAAGGAAGGGATACAAGTTTAAAACCTTGACAGGGTCAAAGAACTATGTCAGTTCACAAAGGTTAAAATATGGAAAATAGTCAGGCAAATCCCAGCACTCAGGAGGCAGAGGCAGGTAGACAGACCTGGAACTGTTACACAGAGAAATCCTGTCTTAAAAAAAAAAAAAAAAAGAAAGAAAGAAAGAAAGAAAGAAAGAAAGAAAGAAAGAAAGAAAAACAAATTCAACTTCAAATGCCAGCATTCCTGGATACCAAAATGTCTAATGAATTGGTAGAAAAACACAACTCTTAATCTTCAGTAGGCAATGTCATTGACCTTAATTGAAATACTGCCTTGTGAATACTCTGTTTAAATGAGAAGCACATAATGTAGCTTAGTGGTAGAGCACATACTCAGGGTATATAAAGCCTGAGTTCAGCCCAGTGCCACCAAAACTAACCATTACCACTGGGTGTTGGGGCTCACACTTGTGATCCTATTATCCAGGAGACTGAGATAGGATTGACAGAGTGCAAGAACAGCCTCAACTACAGAATGAGATCGAGGCTATCCTGGGCTAACACTGAGTCATCTCAAGAATATGGGCGAGGGGAAGGTGGGTTAGCAAAATGGCTAAGTGGTTAAAAGTGTATACTGTTTCTGCAGATGACATGAGTTTGGTTCCCACATGAGTCTGCACCCATGCTGAACAACAGTTCAAAACTATCAGTACCTTAAGCTCCAGGGCAGGTGGATCCCTCCAGCATCTATAGGAAGCTACGCTCATCTGCACAAATACATGAATACACAAATACACATACTAAGTAACAGCCAGGTCTGGTGGCACATGCCTTCAATTCCACTACTCAGGAGGCAGAGACAGGCTTGATCTGAGTTTGAGTACAGCCTGGTCTACAGAGTGAGTTGCATGTCAAACAGGGCTCCACAGAGAGACCCTTTCTCAAATAAATAAATAAAAAGATAATTCTTTCAAAGACGGTTCCCCCACCCCCCTTTGGTTTTTCAAGACTGTTTCTCTGTGTAGCTTTGGAGCCTGTCCTGAAACTCACTCTTTTCTGGCCTCAAATTCACATATATCTACCTGCCTCTGCCAAAAGGGATTAAAGGCATGAACCACTACTGCCTGGCTCAAAGAATTTTTTTAATTCAGAAAAAAAAAAATTGAGCAAACACAGTAAGATATGACACCAACTAGAAAATAAAGGTGCTTCTCTAGCTGACCTCAAGGCATGAACCTTACACACCTTCTTCACTGATATATCCCAGAGTGGCACTTGACATATAGCAATTCCTCAGGAAGGTTTATTTACATGTATGTGTTGGTGTTGTGTACAGGTGTGCACGGAGGGTACAGGACAATTTTCAGTGTCATTCTCAGGAATACTACCCATCCACTTTGAGACAGTCTCTCACTGGCCTAGAGCTCACCAATAAGGCTAGACTGATAGCCAGCAAGCTACCAATCTTTATCTCACCCTGTCCTGTTCAGGAATGATGCCTGGCTTTCCTCCCAACCCCCTTACTTATTTTGAAACAGGGTTTTACTGTGTAATCCTGGCTGTCCTAGAACTCATTCTATAAATCAGGCTGGCTTCAAACTCACAGAGATCTACCTGCTTCTGTGTTGTGGAATATTTGTACACTGTGTAAAAGTATATTGCTGTGATTGGTGTAATAAAGAGCTGAACAGCCAATAGATAGGCAGGAAGTATAGGCGGGACTTCCAGGCAGAGAGAAAGGAATCTAGACATGTGAGAGACATAAGGAGACATGGAGAAAGTAGGATGGGCAGTAAGTAACAGAACACTGAGACAAAATATAGATAATTAGAAATGGGCTAATTTAAGTTATGAGAGCTAGTTAAAAACAAACCTAAACTAAGGCCAAGCTTTCACAATAAGTCTCCATGTTGTTATTTAGGAGCTGGCTGGTAGGACAGAGAAAGGCTCGGTACATCTCTGCCTTTACAGTGTTGCAATTAAAGGCATGGGATACCACCACCCAGGTGACATCTGGCATTTCTATGTAGGTTCCAGGGATCAAACTCAGGTCCTACCATCAATAAATTTTTGGAAAATGAATATGCTGAAGGATATTGGAAATTTTAATATATTTACCTTTCTTCTTTGAAGACAGATACTGGAAAATGCAATTCCATTCCTTTACATACTTGAAATCTACCCAGACAAGCACAACTTCCTAACTAACACAACTCCTTTAGAAGAATCCTTTTTGACTTTTATTCAGCTGCTGGAGATTTTCCAAGAGTTTTTACAGCAACTACCCATTTAATTAACAGAACAATCCTGTGAGCTAAACTGAGCCAGTATCACATTCTTGATAAAGATTTTAACACCACACCCGAGGAGGTGGAAAATGACAAGCCTAATATGATATACTACAGAAGAGGAAGACTCTCACTGTGTTGGTGATTAAATTTCTAGTACTGAATGCTAGAAACAGGCTATTTGCTAAAATATTTCACCAAAGTATTTTGCAGTACAAGAGGGGTGAAAATATAGCTCAGTGGTAGAGCGCTTGCCTAGCATGCATGAAGCCTTAAATTCAATGTGGGGGCTGGGATGGAGGAAGATAGGGAGAGCACAGAGAGGGGGTAGGAATAGAAGAAGATGGGGAGAGCACAAAGTGGGCGTGGGACAGAGAAAGATAAGGAGAGCATGGGGGGAGATAGAGGAAGATAAGGGGGAGGGAGATGGAGGAAGATAGAGAGAGCACAGAGAGGGGGTGGGACAGAGAGGAAGATAAGGGGGAGGGAGATGGAGGAAGATAGGGTGAGCACAGAGAGGGAGTGGGACAGAGGAAGATAGGGAGAGCATGGGGGGAGATAGAGGAAGATAAGGGGGGGGAGATGGAGGAAGATAGGGAGAGCACAGAGCACACACATGGTGTCACATGCTAATTCTTTCTTCTTTTTTTTTATTTTTTTGATAGGGTTTCTCTGTGTATCCTTGGCTGTCCTGGAACTCCCTTTGTAGACCAGGCTGACCTCAAAACTCATTGAGATCCACCTGCCTCTGCCTCCCAAGTGCTGGGATTAAAGGCATCTGCAACCACTGCTCAGCCAATTTCTTTCTTTTTATTTCATATGCATTGGTGTTTTGCCTACATGTATATCTGCATGACAGCATCAGATCCCCTGGAGCTGAAGTTACAGACAGTTATTAGCTGCCATGTGGGTGCTGAGAATTAAACCTGGGTCCTCTGGAAGAGCAGCCAGTGCTCTTAACGACTGAGCCATTTCTCCTACTTCCTCTATGCTAATTTTTGATGCTTTTCCTAACCTAAACGAAAGAGAAATAGTTTAAGAAATTGTCCCCGATTTAAAGAGTAGAAACTATAGAAAGCAAACAGTTACCTAGCTAAATAGGCTGACCCAAAGCTAGAGATCCCACATAAGCCTCTGGATCTTGAATCCTGGGTTAAAAGGCATGGACCTGGTTTAAACTAAAAAATTTTAAACAAAGAATTAAAAGGTTTTCTGACTGGGAGGTGGTGTCATACAATTTTAATCCCAGCACTCCAGAGGCAGAGGCAGGAGGATTTTTGTGAGTTCAAGGCCTCCCTGGTCGACAAAGGGAGTTCCAGGACAGTCAGAGCTACACAGAGACACCCTCTGTAAAAAAAAATAAACAGAATAATGACAACAAAAAAGTTTTCTAAAATTCTTGGGCCAGGGACTAGAGCTATGGCTCAGTGGTTCAGAGCACGAGCTACCTCTTCCAGAGGTCCTGGGTTCAGCTCCCACCACTCACAAGGTGGCTTACTATCATCTGGAGCACCAGTCCCAGGACACCCAACACCCTCTTCTGAATTCTAAGGACACTGCACATACATGGTATAAGACAGAACAGGCAAAACATACAAAAATTAAACACTTAAGTAAACAGAATGTAGAGAATACCTGCTTGTGGATGGGAGAGGTAGCACACACCTTTAATACCAACACTTGGGAGTCAGAGGAAGGCAGAACTCTGTGTGTGAGTTTGAGAACAGCCAGGTGTGCACAGCAAGTTCTAGGTCAGTCAGAGCCGTATAGTGAAACCCTGTCTCAAAAGAAAATAAAATAAAACCAAAATTGCCGCCGGGCGGAGGTGGCACATGCCTTTAATCCTAGCACTCAGGAGGCAGAGGCAGGCAGATCTCTGTGAGTTTGAGGCCAGCCTGGTCTACAAGAGCTAGTTCCAGGACAGGCTCCAAAGCCATAGAGAAACCCTGTCTCGAAAAACCAAACAAATAAATAAAAAATAAACAACTAAAAACACTGATGACAACTTATGCTGGAGAGGGTGTGGGGAAAAGGGAACACTTTTGCATTGCTGGTGGGAATGCAAGCTGGTACAACCCCTTTGAATGTCAGTGTGGAGATTTCTCAGAAAATTAGGAAACAACCTTCCACAGGACCCAATAATACCACTTTTAGGAATATATCCAAAGGA
>JAQHUG010000234.1:221296-266704 GCA_028555095.1 Dicrostonyx torquatus | reverse complement strand
GATGAGAGGATACCCCAGGAAGAAGGCTACGACTTTTATAGGGCCATAAATGACTACCTCACCTATTATAAGTTCCCTCCTGTAGTTTCTCCGTTCCGTAGTTCCCTTGCCGCAATGGCACCTGGGAGGTGTAGTCTTTCAGCAGGAAGCTATCGTTCAAAGCTCTAGGATATAGAGAAAAGAGGAGCTGTTTGCTGAAGAGGGTTTTTGTCAGAGGAGGTAGTTCTGTGCACAATGAAGTGGGGGAGGTGTCCCCTGGTCACTTATGAGGAGAAGAGTTCTGACTTGATCGTCTGTGCTGGAGCCTGTTGTGTGTGGGGGGGTACTTATGGGTGCATTGAAGGGTCAGTCCTGTAAACTTAGCAGGAGCGCTTAACTTGATCAGCTGTGATGGATTATGAGACGATTGTCGTCCTGTATTCCTAAAGAGACTTTTGAAACAGAATTGTTAAAGGGCTGTTAACAGTTGATTTGGTTACCGAGTAAAACTGAGAGATTTCCCTGGAAGGAAGGTTGAGGGAGGAGAAGGAGCCAAGGCAAGGGAGACAGAGTGGGCCAGTGAGACTAAGTGGGCATGGACTTGATTCAGGGTGACAGGGAGTGGTCCTCCGCCAGGACTCCTGCGCCAAATGAGCTAGCAGAAGTAGCAGGGAACTACAGAGCGCAAAAGGGAGGGAAGAGGACTAATGTAAAGAATAATATTTGGAGCGCGATGAAAGGGATGAAGTTCCCTTTCAGTTTCTCCACGACATGTGAAAGGTCTTTTTGTAGGTATGGCTGGAACAAATGGAGCTGTTGTAGGGTGAAAGTCACCGGGAGAGCTTACATGGAGCATTTCGCTGGGGTACAGGGTGAAATTCAGTAAAACATGTAAAAGACAGGGTAATACATTACATATGAGCATAATAAGGAAGGCTAATGTGATTAAGGGAAGGAACCAGAGTGGGAGGGAACCAAAAGGAATTTTCATCTTGTCCCTGTGTCAACAATTCTGGCTGTCCTGGAACTCGCCTTGTAGACCAAGTGGGCCTCAAAAATCACGGAGATCAAGCCGGGCGGTGGTGGCGCACGCCTTTAATCCCAGCACTCGGGAGGCTGAGGCAGGCAGATCTTTGTGAGTTCAAGACCAGCCTGGTCTACAAGAGCTAGTTCCAGTGCAGGCTCCAAAGCCTCAGAGAAACCCTGTCTCGAAAAACAAACAAACAAACAAACAAAAAAATCACAGAGATCTGCCTGCCTCTCCCAAGTGCAGGGATTAAAGCTGTGCACCACCACCACCCGGCTGTTTGGTTTTTGGGACAGGGTTTTATTGTGTTGTTTAGTCCTGGCTGTACTGGATCTCACTCTGTAGACCAGTCTGGTCTTGAACTCACAGAAGTCTACCTGCCTCTGCCTCCCAAGTGCTGGGACTAAAGATGTGCGCCACCACTGTCTGGTAGAAGACATTTAACATTTTATTTAAAATAGATTGGTTTAGAGGCATAATTTGTAAAGCAAGATAATTATATTAAACGAGTTTTGGGATTTATGGGAAAACATCCACAAGTACCACTTCCAAAGCCTGTATACTCCTTACAGGCACTGGCCCCGGAGCGTTCTACTCCATAGTCCTGAAGCACCACAGGCCAGCCCAGGTCAGAGATGATCTCTTTCAGGTGTGGGACGTCATCTGTTGTCTCCACAGATATAAAATCAACTGCCAAAGACATGACTTGTTCTGTCTAATGACTTTGCAAAGCTATGAGTTTGATGACAGAGCATCTGACATCTTTCTTCAGTGAGAGAACATGGGTGGTTAGGGTGAGGACCCTGGAATCAGCTTTTACCAAGAGGAAGAACAATGCCAGGGTAGAGGGCATGGCCAATTAAACCAATATGCAGGTCTCAAACCAATCACAAGGTTCCCCTCTTCACAGCATCCGCACATGTCCATTTGGGACACATTGAGGGCAGATTGTAATTGCTATTTGCCTCTCTGAAGTCTGGGACATTTAGGATGTGGGTGGAGGCTCTGAGGTCCTCCAATGGGCAAGAGAAACCATCTTTGGGTAAAAAAGTTCTTTTTGGGTAAAAAAGTTTTTTTTTTCTGGTTTGGCCAGGCCTGCATAGCCATATGCAGCTGGAGGTAGAAGCAGCCGGCTTCTGACAGATCTTATTTGTTTTTTTTTTTTTTTTTTTTTTTTTTTGATTTTTCGAGACAAGGTTTCTCTGTAGCTTTGGAGCCTGTCCTGGAACTAGCTCTTGTAGACCAGGCTGGTCTCGAACTCACAAAGATCCGCCTGCCTCTGCCTCCCGAGTGCTGGGATTAAAGGCATGCGCCACCACTGCCCGGTGACAGATCTTATTTCTCATGCATCCCTGTTCCATAATGAAGCTAAGAGGCCACTTACTCTGGTTGGATATGTGTGTCCCATCCATGGGAACTACTTGGGCCTGGGGACTTCCTGCCAATCAAACCTATTGTAAATTTAATCCATTTTACTCAAGCATTCTATATTTTATAACCAGCTTTTTTATAAATTTGATTTTGAATATTATTTTATATTAAACAAATTAAGTTTACTTTAAACTTGTTTTGAGTTACTTGTGTTAGGCTTAATTTTGACAACAGAAGACTATATAATGAGAAATACAGATTGGTCTCTTTCTCCAAACTTGCTTTTGTAAAAGTGACATTTGTACTTCGCATGATTGACTAGTAACTTGTATTTCCCAATCATACTTAACAGTTTACAATAAATCAGTTAACTCTCTCATAAGTTATACACAGCCCCGTTTTCTTGCTACTTAGCCCAATCTGGCCTTGAACTACAGGGAATTGTCAGTCTTCTGTCTCCAGAGTACCTGAATTACCAGGGTGCATCACCACATTCAGCTTTTCCCTGAGACTTTTGTGCTTTTCAATAGCCCTCTGAACCCAGGATGAGTTATTTACACTGTCAACCACAAGGAAAAACAGCTCAGCGAGATAGGAGTCGACTCTCAGGAGTTTCCCGTATTATGAGATCACTGTCTGAAACGAAGGTCCTGGCTCTGTTTTCAAATTTCCTTTGCAAAGCAGACAATACTGTAGCTAGAGGCGGGAAACTCCAGCAGGAACTCAGAATGAAGTCAGTTTCGACGCCACGCCCCCCCCCCCCAAGCCCCGGAGCAGGAAGTGGCGAGGACACCGAGACGAGGTTGCGGCTGGGCTAGAGCGGCCAGGCCCGGCGGAGCGGGGAGCGGCAAGGGGCGGGGACTCGGGGCGGAGCCTCCGGAGCGGCGCGGGCTCAGGTGAGCGCTCCTCGGCGGTGCTGGCTGGCTGGCGCCTAGAGCTCTGGTGCGGAAACTGCGCGAGCTGTGGGGGCTCAGGTGGGATATCCTGAGGAGGTCCGGGATATCTGGCGAGGATCTGGCCTCGGGCCGGGCCCGAGGAGGGGAGGGGCTGTGGAACTGGGTGCGAGTCGAGCGCCCGCCCCGGGCTGAGACTTGAGAGGTTTAAGGAGGGGGCTCCGAGCCAGGTTCGAGGCCCGACCCTTCCCTCAGCGCCCCCTGTGACCTTGGATGAGTCTTTCCCTCCCCGAGCTTCTGCTACCACAACGATGAAATCGGTCCGCTGAGAGTTGGTACACATAGAAAGGTTCGGCAAAGAAACCCCAGCCTTCTCTCTGCTCTCTTTCCCAGGACATTGCTAGTGAGACGTGAATCACGGGAGTGCTTAAAGAGTTTGAGTGACCTTGGGCCAGTCCCTTGTTTTGACGTTTCTCTACAGCTGTGATGGACTAACCTAATATCCCTGTACTGTTAGTAACTGGTGTTACTAATGCAGACAGAAACTCGGCAATGTCCCTGCCACTACAAGTGTCTGTTAGGTATGCGGCAGACAGAGTATTTTTTCAGACGATTGACCGGATCTCAGCCCCAATTCACTTTAATTCTTTTTTTTTTTTTCACTTTAATTCCTAAAGCACACTTCTGTTTGCTTTTCTCCCTTGGTAATTGGAGGACTGATTTAGTTTAAGGGTTGGCACACCTCTCGGCTGAACAATAACCAGTATCTTCAAGGCCTAAAATTAAAGAGCAATTTTAGGAAGCCTGACATCTGGCTGTTTTGTTTTTCAATGGCAGGAAGGCAAGATGACTTCCCTGCTCCAAGATTGGAACAGCTGAAGAAGCCGCAAGACAAAATGAGAACTACAAAGGTCTACAAACTTGTCATCCACAAGAAGGGCTTTGGGGGCAGTGGTCAGTATTGATTGGTCTTTGGGGACTGTGTAAATTGGCCGAAGTTATGATGTGCTCAGTACAGTACAAAGCCTTAACAATTACGAATTCACAAGTTGAGGTGGGCAGGTAAACGAGGGAGGCGATAATAGCCATCAGGAGAATCGGTTGCACCAGCGTTGACAAGATCTCTGAAAAGCATTCACATTCAGGTTTTGTTTGGTTTTATTTTGAATCTTGGTCTTACCAGGTATCCCAGGCTCATCTGGAACTTATCCTCCTGTCTATGTATCTGGGTGGAAATGCTCTACCACACCTGACTTAGTTTCCCCTTGTTGTTTTTTTCCTCCTTTCTCCTGTGCAATGCCATGAATTAACCCAAGGCCTCATAGGTACTTTTGGAATAGGTTTTTTGTTTGTTTGTTTGGTTTTTTAGATTTTATTTATTTATTTTTTTTTGTATGCAGTGTTCTGCTTGCATGTCTGCCTGTGTGCCAGAAGAAGGCACCAGGTCTTATTACAGATGGTTGTGAGCCAAAGAGCAGCCAATTGGCCTAACCTCTCATTTCTCCAGCCCTAGGGACAGGGGTATTCTATGCAACAATCCTGGCTGTCCTAAAACTCACTCCTTAGACAAGGCTGGCCTCCAACTCAGAGATCCGCCTGCCTCTGCCTCTTGAGTGCTGGAATTAAAGGTGTGCACCACCACCACCTGTCTCTAATTTTTTTTAATGCTGTTTACTTCAGAAATCAGTATTGCTGACACAGTGAGGTAGCTTTGTTTTTGATACAGAGTCTTATAGCCCATATCGGCTTTGAAATCAGTATATACTGGAAGATGATCTTGAATTTCTGAACTTTCTTCCTCTGTAACCAAGTGCTGGGATCTCAGGCATGTGTTCCTACCTGGTTTTATGTGATTCTGTGCAAAGAACCCATACGTTGTGCATGCTAGCAAGCACTCTACCATGAAGCAGCTCCCTAAATTTCATTTAATATTTGTTTATTTATGCACGTGTGTGTGCATTTATGAGAGATAGGTGCCAAACTTTAGTATTGTTTCTCAGGAGCCGTTAGTCTTTTTTTTTCCCCTTCCAGATACAGGGTCTCACTCTTTAGCCTTGACTGGTTTACTATGTCCATCAGGCTGGCCTTGAAGTTACAGAGATCCTATTCTCTCTTACAGAGATATCTTTGCCTACCAACTGCTGGAATTAAAGGCATGTCCATCCTGCCTGGCACCTTGTAATTTTATTCATTTCTTTTTCTTTACCTTCCTTTTTGAGACAGTTTCTTGGTGGGGTCTGGGGCTTGCCGATTAGGCTGGACTAACTGGCCAGCTAACCTGAGTGATGACATGTGGAAACTCTGCCACATATCTTGGTTCATTACATGTTAATTTGGAGTTAATTTGGTATTTGTATGTTTAGAAGCCTTTAGTTGTCAAATTATTGCAATCTTCTTATTTAGTCATGTCAATCTCATATGGGGTTGTCACACACTATTTCTGAAACTGGCCTAAGCATTTATGAAGAATAGATGGCTATTGAATAAACAGCAGAGATTCCTTCAGTAGAGGAAATAACAAGAATACAGTGTGTATGATGTGTGGCTTTGGGTGTGTGTATATAAGACAGATGTAGCTTGGTGATATACTTAGGAATACAAATAAAATTCTAACCAGTATACCTATCAAATATAAAGACTGTGAATATGGCAAAATCTCTTGTCCCAAAGGAGTTCTTAACTTTATGAAATGATTAGCTAGCTGTAGTGACTTATTCCTGTGACACAGAACTTTCCAAGGTTGAGATAGGAGGATTGCTTAAAGTTTGAGGTCAACCTGCTGCAGAGTGAAACTGACTGTTTCAGAGGAAATAGAAAGGATCTAGATGTGGTGGTGTGTGCTTTAAATCCCAGCACACAGGAGGCAAAGGTGACCAGATCTCTAAAGTTTGTGGCCACCCTGGTTTACATAGTGAGCTCTAGGCCAGCTCACCATGTCTCAAAACAGTTCTGGACTCTGTCTCAAAACAAACAGAAGAAGCAGCAGTAAGTAAAAATGGAGAGAAAGAAGGAGAAAAGAAAGAAATAAAAAGCATATGCTTGCCAGACAGTGGGTGCACACCTTTAATCCTAGCACTCAAGAGGCAGAGGCAGGCGGAGCTCTGTGAGTTCGAAGCCAGCCTAGTCTATAAGAGCTAGCTCCAGGATAGGCTCCAAAGCTACTGAAAAACCAAACAAAAACAAACAAACCGTGTGCTCAGGGAGCTTAGACAATGGAAGTTCGTCATAGGGACTTCACAGAGATTGGACCTAAAATTGTCAATGAAACATTCTAAATAAAAACAGATCAACCCAATCAGTCCTTTACTAGGCTGAATTTTATCAATTATAGTTACATTTGTAGTTTACCATTATTTTGGGGCAGGTGGGTTTATTTATTATTTATTTGTACTGAGGATTGAGATTGCAGCCAAGGTCTCATGCTAAGCATTTACTATGTTGAACTATGTCCTTACTCCAACCCCTACAGTTTAAAGGTTGTTTTGAACCCCCATGTGAAGTAACACTTGAAGTCTAGACTATATGGCTCGAGTTTTATAACATATAAGAGGTGGCGAGCCTAATTTAGACAGAAGGAACTCATTACTAGTAATGAGATTTTACTGGCTGTCCACCTTCAGATAAGTCAGTTTGTCTCCCAGGTTTTTCCTTGTTCTTGTTAGCTCAAGAAGATTTATTGCGAGGGTTTAAAAGAATGGGTTTTGTTGTTGTTGTTGGATATTTTTTTTTTGTTTTGTTTTCTTGAGGCAGGGTTTCTCTGTGGCTTTGGAGCCTGTGCTGGAACTAAATCTTGTAGACCAGGCTGGCCTCGAACTCACAGAGATCCGCCTGCCTCTGCCTCCCAAGTGCTGGGATTAAAGGCGTGGTCCACCACCACCCTGCTAAGACAGTATTTTTAAGGGAATTCTTTGCATATTACATAAATATAAGTGGGACCTAGGCTGTTTCCATCATGTGTGTGACAGATTCACAAGTATTTTAAAGAGTAAAGTGATATGCCAGAAGCATCATTCCCTGAACCATGGGCTGCCTTTTCCATAGAAACAGTAAGATAGCAGAAAGAGCATGTGCTTGGAGACAGGCCTCTGAGCTCTGTCCAGCACAGCCATTTACTATGGTGGCCCTAGATAGCTTTGCAAAAAATTTTTTCACTTATTTTTTTCTTCTGAACTGAGGATGGGAACCAGGTTCTCAAAGCATGCTAGACAAGTACTTTATCTCTTGAGTTACATCTGCAGCCCTATGCAAATCCTATAGTTGTTCTAAAACTAGATTCAAATTGGATGGTCAGAGAAAAAGCAGAACGCTTGCTTACCTATGCGTGAGCCCCTAGGTTAAGTTGTATCCTTAGAACGTTATAAAATAGGAAAACAAACAGGACAGATGGGGGCTGGTGAGATGGCTCAGTGGGTAAGGGTACTTACTGCCAAACCTACTGACATCTGAGTTCAATCCCTGGGCCCCATATGGTAAAGGAAATGAACCAACATTTGCAAGTTGTCTTCTGACCTACATATACACATTTAACCTCCCTGCCCCCCCCCAAAAGGTCCAACAACCCAGAAAACAAAAATCCAAATGGAACCTAATATAACAACAAAAATAAAAATAAACTTTGAGTGTAGTATAGTCTGCCCTGTGGTCCCGGCAGTCTGGAGGTGAAGACAGGAAGGTGAAAGGGGTCAAAACTACCTTATATGATGAGTTTGATGCTATCCTAAGACACCTATGTCTGTCAAAAAAGTAAAAATAGTGCCAGAGTTCAAATGTGAGATCCAGTAGTAACACCAACATGATGGGGGTGCCCTGTGTTTTTTCTCTGATGCTTTTGTTTTTTAGAGGTATGTGGTAGAGATTCACCCCCACACCTCATACGTGCTAAGCCTGTGGTCAACTACTAAGCCCATTTGCTTTTAAAATCACTGAATTGTCTTTCAGATGATGAGTTAGTCGTGAACCCTAAAGTGTTTCCTCACATCAAGCTTGGAGACATTGTGGAGATTGCTCACCCCAATGATGAATACAGGTAAGCAATTCAGGGGTTAAGGGAACTAGGCACCCAGTTGTTTTCAAATACTATTTCAGTCTAGTCAGGGCTACATTGTAAGATCCTATCTCAGAACACAACAAAAAATGCTCATGTGCCTGGTGGTGGTGGCATACACTTTTAATCCCAAAACTCAGAGGCAGAGGCAGGCAGATCTCTGAGTTCGAAGAGAGGAAGGGATGTTACACAGAGAAACCCTGTCTTGAAAACAAACGAACAGAGTTGCCGGGCAGTGATGGTGCATGCCTTTAATCCCAGCACTCGGGAGGCTGAGGCAGGCGGATCTTTGTGAGTTCGAGACCAGCCTGGTGCCTGGTCCACAAGAGCTAGTTCTAGCACAGGCTCCAAAACCACAGAGAAACCCTGTCTCGAAAAACAAAACCAAAAAAAAAAAAAAAAAGAAAACAAACGAACAAAAAAAGCTCATGTCTAGGACTGAAGAAATGGCTCAGTGGTTAAGAGCACTGACTGCTCTTCTAGACGACCTGATTTTGATTTCTAGCATGTGGCATGCCACAACCATCTGTAACTGTAGTCCCAGGGCCCTCTTCTGGCCTTCTAGGGCACCAGACATGCATGTGGTGCACAGACCTATGTGCAGGGTAAAACACTCATATACATAGAAAATTTTTAAAAAATATATTTTTAAAGAATTTTTTAAAAAAATTATGGTTCGGTGTGGTGGTACACACTTATTTCCAGCAGTTGTGAGATAGAACCAGGTGGATCTTTTGAGTTCATGGCTAGCCTGGTCTACAGAGTGAGTTCAGCATAGCTAGGGCTACAGAGAGAAACTGTCTCGAAAAAATAAAATATTAGCTCAGTGGTGGTGGCGGTGCACACCTTTAATCCCAGCACTTGGGAGGCAGAGGTAGGCAGATCTCTGAGTTGGAGGTCAGCCTGGTCTACAGAGAGTGAGTTCCAGGACAAGCTCCAAAGCTACACAGAGAAACCCTGTCTCAAAAACCAAACAAAAAACAAAAAAAAGTAAGAAAAAAAAGAAAAGCAATTTTTAAAAAGAATTAAATGTATGTCTGTGCATATGAGTACAAAGGGCTCAGATGAAGAGCCCCTGGGTCTGTAGTTATAGACAGTTGGGAGCCACTTGACGTGGTAGCGGGAAACCAAACTTGAATCCTCTGGAAGAGCATCTGGGGCTCTTAACCGCTGAGCCATGTCTTCAGTCCCGTTTCTTTTTTTTTTATATATATTTATTTATTTATTATGTATACAATATTCTGTCTGTCTGTATGTCTGCAGGCCAGAAGAGGGCACCAGACCTCATTATAGATGGTTGTGAGCCACCATGTGGTTGCCGGGAATTGAACTCAGGACCTTTGGAAGAGCAGGCAATGCTCTTAACCTCTAAGCCATCTCTCCAGCCCCCAGTCCCGTTTCTTTAAAGTGGTCCATTTTTGTTTATATTGTTGCTGTAACAACTCTGGAAAGTCTTTTGTTGCTTTCGTTCATTTCCTTTCAAGTCAAGTGTAGTAGTATCTTTGTTTCTAAGAAAGTTTTCTCTGGTTGTGGCACAAGTTACAATGTATTTTTTTAGTTTGCTTTTTGGTTTTTCGAGACAGGGTTTCTCTGTAGCTTTGGTGCCTGTCTTGGAACTAGCTCTTGTAGACCAGCCTGGCCTCGAACTCACAGAGATCCACCTGCCTCTGCCTCCTGAGTGCTGGGATTAAAGGTGTGCGCCACCACTGCCTGGCCAAGTTACAATGTATACTACATTATTAGTTCGCATTTTGGTTGCAGGTAGGACAAGCTTTCCTCTTGTAGTCTTGCTCATCTGTGTTGCTTTCTTTTCCAGTCCTCTGCTTTTGCAAGTCAAGTCTCTTAAGGAAGATTTACAGAAAGGTAAATATTACCTCTCTCTGAGATTTTTATAGTTACTGCCTGCAAAACGTTTGAAACTTCCTTTGGAAATCTCAGGGAATAAGTGCCTAGCAGATTGAGTTTCCTCTAACAAAAAAGAAGACAAATCAAGCTTTTGGGGGTCAATGACTGCATATTCAGATACTGCTCCATGACGAATAGCTGGTATGTTTGCTGTTTTCATTTACCTTTTTAGTTGACTAAGCTTTAATCTTGTCCAGACACCAAGTCAGATGAAAATTGCCAAAGAATCTCATTTGTTAGCATATTGCAGGCATTGAACAAACTACATTTAGAGCCAGAAGAAAAGGTAATTTGAACATAGGAAGTTTTATATTTAACTCTAAAAAAGTTGTTGGTGAATTTTCTTTTCTTTTTTCTTCTTTTTTTTTTTTTTTAACCCATCTGGTCCTGGGCTTCTTTTGGCTGGGAGACTTTTCTTTTTTTAATTTATTTATTATGTATATAGTGTTCTGGGCACCAGATCTCATTATAGATGTGTGTGAGCCATCATGTGGTTGCTGGGAATTGAACTCAGGACCTCCGGGACAGCTCCTAGTCAGTTCTCTTAACCTCTGAGCCATCTCTCCAGCCCTGAAGGTGAATTTTCTAAGTAATATTTAAGTGTTTTCTGGGATGAGTGTGTTGCCAGTTTTCTCTGGTCTATGTGTTTCTAGATTCTTCCTGTCTTTTTTTCAAAGAATCAGAGAGTTACATGCAAATCAAAAAGTACGAAGAGATTTTATTCAGAGAGAAAGTGAAGGTAGAGAGTAGATAAGTCAGTTGCAGAAGCCTGAGCAAGCACGGGACAGCAAGTACTTGGTCACTAACCAGGGTTTGCCTTTGTGGGTCCAAGAGAAGAGTCTGGGTAGCTTTCTGTCTTGACTGTTAGGCTTAGGTTGTGTAACTGCTCCTGTCTTCTTCTATGATGCATCTGACTTCAGTATGTTTGCCTACTTGTACATAGGCATGGGGTGATAAATAGGCTCTTTCCCTAAACGTTTCCTTCTAGAACAGTTTGCTTACTGTGCCTGCACTTTAGGGACCTCAAGAGAGGGGAGGGGCCAAGCAATGTAGCTCAGTTAGTCAGTCTGCCCAATATACACTGAACCCTGGGTTCCATCCATCTCTGGAACTGTATAAAACAGATGTGATGGTGCAGGCCTTGAGTCAAAAGGCCGTGTGTGGTGTCAAAGGCCTTTAATCCTAGTGTTCTGGAGGCAGAGAGGCAGGTGGATCTCTGTTAGTTCAAGTCCATCATGGTATACAAAGTGGTTTCCAGGACAACAAGGACTGTTACACAGAGAAACCCTGTCTCAATAAAACCAAACCAACCAACCAAACAAACAAAAATCACAAATAAATAAAAATAATCACATATCAAAATTAACCAGATCCAAAATCTGTACTCAATGAACTATACAGTTAGAATAGGCATTTGGGAGGGAAGCTGTGAAATGTCACATTATATTTTTGATGTTTATTACCAAATATATTTTATGTGCTTCACCATCACTAAAACAAAACAAAAAGGTCTGTGGCCAAATTAAACTTAGAAAAACAAGTCATTTCCTATTGTCTTTTGTATCTGTGTCCGTCACCTGCATCTAGTTCCTCCTCACCTCCTGATATTTAACCTTTCTTCTTCTCTTCCTGGTTTACTGTAGCCACACGCATATTTATTTACATAGATACATATATTATTGGCTAGATTCTGCTTGAGAAAGAGCATGCAGCTTCTTCCTGAGTCTTTATTGTTATATACATACATACACATTCCTAAATTCTTAAGTTCAACCTGCTCCGTCCATAGACTGTTACCTGTATGTACCTGATCTCAGGGATGAGCACTCGGTGTTGGATAAGCAAATGGAGGGCTTCCCTGTGGAAGACCATTTCTCTTGCTCTTAGCATCCCACGGTGGCCTGCTGTTTTTCGTCTATGGTTGAGGTCCCTTCCATATTAGCGTATTCTTTGGTGTATCATTGTTCAGGTCTTGTTTAGGCATCCATGCTGATGAAGCTTCATAGGGGGAGCCTTTCTGACATTTCTAGGACACACAATCTAACAGCTAACTTCCTGTTCTCCTGGCTGTTAAAATCTTTCTGATCACTCTTCCACAATGATCCCAGAGCCTTAGGTGCGGGAATTGTGATGTAGATGTTTCAGTTGTGCCTGGGCACCACCCAGCCTCTTGTTCTCTGCATTTTGACCAGTTGTGGGTTTCTGTAATGGTCTCTCTATCTGAAGACATAGTGAGAACCTGTCTCAGAGAAAACATTCTTCCTACATTTACTTATGTAAGTGTGCGTGTGAACACACACATTGGGCAGGATGAATGTGTGGAAGTCAGAAGACGACTTCAGGGCATCAGTTCTCTCATCCCACCATGTGGGTCCCAAGGATTGGACTCAGGTTGTCAGTTGGTGGCAAGTGGCTTTACCACCAAATCACTTTCCCAGCCCAAATAATGGGTCACATGACATTTTATATGTGTGTGTATGCACGTACACACACACACACACACACACACACACGTATTTCTGTCGTACATTCCTTAGTACCCTCTCTTGTCTCTCACATCTGATAATGTTGTCCTCTTCCAGCGTAGCTCCCCTGTTTTCAGGACTTTGTGTGTGACCCAGTGAGTTTTATTAGGGTTGTTTACAGGAACATGGGGAGGATGTATGTACAGGAGCATAGGCACCTTACCCATGGCTACTCCACTGGGAAAAATGTGTTTTGTTCCCTCTTCAACCATTGACTGTGTTTAAATCTGCAGAGTTGGCTGGGGCCTCATGAGCCTCTCCTCCTTTCATGACAGGGTGTTGACAGGCCCCGATCTTGTGTAGGTAATGATAGCTACTGTGAGTTTACAGTGAAATTGTCATGTCATATCCCACACTGTTCTCCCACTTCTCTGGCTCCTTCTTCCCTGAGCCTTGTGGCTGGGCATGCAGCAATCATTTATTCTCAGTAATTTGACCAGTTAGGAATCTCTGCAGTCATTGCTGGCCAATGCAGAAAGAAGCTTCTCTGGTCAAAGCTAATAGCAACATGAATCTATGGGTGTTTCAGTACTGTATGCTTTTAATTCCAATGGAGGCATGTTGATCCTTGTGAGTTAAAACCAGCCTGTGCTGCAGAGTAAGGTTCTAAGGCAGTTTAGGACCACGTAGTGAGACTCTGTCTCCAAAGTCAAAATAATAATAATAAATAAAATAAAAATATAGTAGTTTAGAAAGCAATCTGAATCTGTGGCTGATGGTACAGTCTATGGGTGAACATCTACAGATGTTCTCAGTCCCTTCAGATCTTAGAAACTAAGCAGGATTAGGCCTGGTTATAACTTGAATGGAAGAAGCCAGTTTGAAAGGCACATTGTATTCATTTAGTAAAACTGCAACCACAGGTTTTTGCCATGGTTGACAGTAGCAGAAATGTATTCCTTCCTACTGTATTGTGTCAGGTTGACTCTATAACAGACTTACTGTTGCTCCGTTGGACTCATCCTGCCTGGCAGGTTTGTGTTGTTGCATATAGACTCCGTAGCTGAGTAAGACAGTTGGTGATCCTTCCACCACCATGACTGCTAGTCAGCCAGGAGAAAGCTTTCAGCTCCGTTCCAGCTGGGTTTGTTTCTGTTCATTGCCCCAGGCCAGCGGTGCCTTCAGAAATAAGGTCAATTTATTACTGTCTGGTTTTGGGGAACAACCAACAGAAGTGGCAATTGCTCGTATTGTTTTGAGAATCTGTGGAGTAGCTTACTTCTGCCACTGGGATTTGAACTTTTTTTTTTTTTTTTGGTTTTTCGAGACAGGGTTTCTCTGTGGCTTTGGAGGCTGTCCTGGAACTAGCTCTTGTAGACCAGGCTGGATTTGAACTTTTTTTATGTGCTCCTCACCCAGGGCCTGGTGCGTACTAAACAAGCTCTGTGCCACTGAGTTACATTCCCAGCCCAGCCTCCAGATACTTTTTGTTTGTTTTTTTGAGACAAGAAGCCCTGGCTGTTTTTGATTTCATTATGTAGACCAGGTTCAGATCTACTTGTCTGCCTCCCAAGTGCTGGGATTAAAGGCATGTACCATCATATGTGGCTCAAATTTTTTAAAAATACTTTTCATTTTAATTTTTTTTTTGTGATAAGGTCTCATAGTCCAGGCTGAATTTGCTGTTTAGTGAGGATGACTTTGAATTTCTGATCCTCCGCCCTCTACCTCCAGAGTGCTGGAATCAAAGGTGCTTACTCCTCATTTTTTCCTGTGCCCAGCCTGACCTTAAACTCACTGTGTAATCCAGGCTGGTTTCTATTCATGACGATTCTCATGTCTCAGTGTTCCAAGTACTAATTTTTTCTCGTGTGTGTGTGTACATGCACATGTGCTTACTCATGCCTGAATATATAGAGGCTAGAGGTTGATGTCAGGTGTCTTCTATCGCCATCTCAATTTTTTTGCAATGGTCTTTTTTTTTTTTTTTTTTTTCCGAGACAGGGTTTCTCTGTAGCTTTGGAGCCTGTCTTGGAACTAGCTCTTGTAGACCAGGCTGGCCTCGAACTCACAAAGATCCGCCTGCCTCTGCCTCCCAAGTACTGGGATTAAAGGCGTGCGCCACCACCGCCCAGCTTTGTTTGGTTTGATTTTGAGACAGGGTCTCACTGTGTGGCATTTGGTAACATGGAACTCACTATGTAGAAGAGACTGGCCTTGAATTCACAGAGATTCACCTGCCTTTGCCTCCTGAGTACTGGGATTACAGGCATACACCGCCATGTTGTCAAGACAGTCTTTTGACTTGGCTAGGCTAACTGGCCACAAGTCCAGGGATCCACTTGTTTCTGAACCCCCATTGCTAGAGTTCAGGTGTGTGCCGCCATGCTCGGATTACGCGAGTGCTTCTGATCAGGATCCAGGTTCTTATGTTCATGGAGCGAGCACTTTGACAGCCACCTCTCTAGGCCCCCTCGTGGAAGATCTCTTCCTCTCCTATCTCTTCTCATTTCTCCACTCCTTTTTCTCTCATTTTCCTCCTTCTCGCCTCCACTAGCAAACTCAGGGACTCATGTGCTGAGCATGTTTGCAACCACCCAGTTACACCTTTCTTTTCTAATTTTTTTGATTGATTTACTTTGTGTATAGATGTTCTACCTGTGTGCATGTATGTGTACCATGCTCATTGCTGCTGGACCCCCTGAAACTGGGGGTAGAGATGGTTGTGAGCCACCATGTAGGTGCTGGGAGTGGATCCAGCTCAGGTCCACTGCAAGGGCAACAGCTTCTCTTAACCACTGAGCCATCTCTCCAGCCCCAGTCAGGCTTTTCAGTCCTCCTGCCTCAGCTTCCAAATGCTGGAATTACAGAGGGCCCTCACACTGGGTGCTTTTCATTACTTTAAATCAAGTGTTAGTGCTTGGGCTTGTTTGACCTGTAAAGTAGAGAACTGTTTAAAATTTAATGTCCTAGAAGGCAGAGGACAAAGCAAATGATCAAAATGTGTTAACTGAACCAGTTTTTTCTTTTTCTATTTAGAAACTATCAGTGTGGACCAGACTGTGACTCAAGTATTCCGCCTGAGACCTTATCAAGATGTCTATGTGAATGTTGTAGACCCCAAAGTAAGTTTTTGTTTTGGGCTTTAATATCTTTTTGTAGTGATTAACACTTATTCTCAAACGTTAGGTGACGATGGAAATGAGGTTGTTAGTGTAGTGCTATATTGTTAAGTGGTCATATCTAGGTCATTTAAACATTAATGTATGTAGGCTGCATTTAAGTCCTCACTCTTTAAAGCTTGTCTTGCTGGGCCGTGGTGGTGCCTGCCTTTAATCCCAACACTTAGGTGACAGAGACAGGTGGATCTCTGAGTTTGAGGCCAGCCTGGTCTATAGAGAGAGGCTATAGATAGGCTCCAAAGCTACAGAGAAACCCTGTCTTGAAAAACCAAAAAAAAAAAAAAAAAAAGCTTGTCTTAGTTCATGTAAAAGGATGTATTTATAATTTTCAATTTAATTGCTAATTTATATATTCTGTCCATTTTTTCTTTTTAAATTGTTTTATTATATTTTAAAACATTTGTTTATCTTTATTATCTGTTTGAGTGTTTGCTTGCCTGTATGCCTGATGTCCATAGAGGCCAGAAAAGGATGTTGGATTCCCCTGAAGCTGGAGTTAGATAGTTGTGAGTCACTGTGTGGGTACTGGGAGTTGAACCTGGGTCTTCTGGAAGAGCAGTCAGTGCTCTTACCTCTGAGCCATCTTTTCAGCCCCTCGTGTTTATTTTCTTTTTTTAGACAGAGTCTGTTGTTTAGCTCAGCTGACATAGAACTTAATATATAGCCCAGGTGTGCCTAGACCTTGCAGCACTCCTCCCTGAGCTTCCTGGGAGTGTAAGATACATCGCTGTCCCTGGCTTTGAGTTTGTTTCTTTTGTTTGTTTGAGTCAGGGTCTCACTGTGTAGCCCTGGCTGTCCTGGAACTCACAATGTAGACCAGGCTAGCCTCGAACTCACAGAGATAGATCTGCCTGCCTCTGCCTACATAGTGCTGGGATTAAAGGCGTGTGCAGCACTATATTCAGATTTGCATTTTTCTTTATTAATTGATGCTTGATAGGCAAGATAATTATCCATAGGGTATGATGTGCATTCTATAGTGAAACGAAGCGGACAAATCAACGGTATCTTTCAAGACTAAAACAAAAGGGCATGGTTGCATGCATGTGTAGTTCCAGGCAGAGAGGCCTGCTGGAGCTCATCAATGTGAGGCAGCCTCACAGCAAAGCAGTGACACCCTTTGTCAAAGGACTGAGGCACAGCAGGTGGTCCTCGGGGGCTCCTTTTCCTGGGCTGCTGCATAACATGTGCTGTACAGTTGCCAAGAACAGGGTTGAGTTGCCTTTGCTGTGGAGAATTCTGTGAGGTTCTGCTGTTGAGTGATCGTCCAAAGGTTTTCTTCTTTTCACTTTTTTTCACGGTGTGTGGATATCATATTTTGATTATAAAGTGTGATAAAAAGAATACAAAAGTGTGATTATCCTCTTTTAGGATGTGACTCTTGACCTAGTGGAATTGACTTTTAAGGATCAGTACATTGGCCGTGGGGATATGTGGCGACTAAAGAAGAGTTTGGTAAGATACGGTCTTTTATTTATTTTTTATTTTTTTAAGATTTGTTTATTTATTATGTATACAACATATATGTATGCCCACACGCCAGAGGAGGGCTCCAGGTCTTATTACAGGTGGTTGTGAGCCACCATGTGGTTGCTGGGAATTGAAGTCAGGACCTCTGGAAGAGCAGTCAGTGCTCTTAACCTCTGAGCCATCTCTCCAACCCCAGATACGGTCTTTTAAAAGCCAGTATATTGTCTTTTCTATGACACGAATTGACCTTGTTTATCATATAAATTTAGAGCCATTCAAATACCTTCTGATTCTAGCATCCACAAGTAGTTACTGTACATATTTGGCTATATCCTTTTCTATTTTCTTTTTTATTTTTGTGTGTATGGCTATGTGCATGCCTAGTACTTTCACCTGTCAAAAGAGGATAGTGGATCCTCTAGAAAGGAGTTACAGACTGAGCTGCCCTATGAGTGCTGGGAACCAAACCTGGGTCATCTATAAGAGTAACAAACCCCATCCCCACTCCTCATCCTGCTTTTGAGAAAGGTCTCAGAATGCTGTGTAAACCGTGCTACCCTGGAACTGACAGAGTTCTGCCTCTGCCTCCTGAGTGTTAGAATTAAAGACATGTACCATCAGACCCACTTACTTATTTTTAATGAACCTTTTCCGTTTAAAATGTCCACTTCATCAGAATTGTAACCTTGTACTGAAAACTCTTCTTCTTTTTTTTTTTTTTTTGGTGTTTTTCGAGACAGGGTTTCTCTGCAGCTTTGGAGCCTGTCCTGGAACTAGCTCCAGGCTGGTCTCGAACTCACAGAGATCCACCTGCCTCTGCCTCCCGAGTGCTGGGATTAAAGGCGTGCGCCACCACCGCCCGGCGCTGAAAACTCTTTAGTATTTTTTTTCAAGACAAAGTTTCTCTTTGTAGCTTTGGCTGGCTTCGAACTCACTGAGATCCACCTGTCTCTACCTCCTGAGTGCTGGGATAAGGGTGTGCACCACCATACCCCGCATTTTGTTGTTGGAGGAGATTTTAAAGCCAAGAGCAGCTCTTGTGTGTGACTTTCTGTGACCCGATGGGTTGAGTCCTTTTGTTTTCTCCTTCCCAGGTGAGCACCTGTGCCTATATCACTCAGAAAGTGGAATTTGCTGGCATCAGGTAAGTATCGTGGCATTCTTGGCTTACTGAATGGTAGACAGAAGTGGACTTTAGTGCAGGAAGTCAGCTGAATAAGACCCTTGAGGCCTGTGGGTCTCTGCAGTGAAGGGCACAAGTGTTGCACGTGTTAGCCTGCACGAGTGAGTGAAGAAGTACCAAAGTGCGTGATGGCAGTTTTAGGATTGTTTTGTGAGTTCGCTTTTTGTAATCTTGGGACCTGGTTTCATGTAGCCAGGCTGGCCTCAGTTTCACTGTGTTGTCAGCACTGGCTTTTAGACCCTGAGCCTTCTGCTCTGCCTTCTCCAGTGCTAGGAGACAGGCGCTGGCCCCACACCTGGCTGCTCACGAGGTGCGAATTACATAATTCAGAAGTGGAACTGTTTTATATTAACATGTTATCACATCTTCGGTTTTACAGTTTCAGATATGAAACAACCGGCACAGTATTCTGATGCGTTGCTGTTCTTCCTGGACTGCTTCACTACCTCTTTATTTAAAGTGGTTTCTGTATTTTAGTAAAAGAGACTTTTCAAATCTCTCTAGTTTCAGTACTAGAGTTGGAACCCCGGGCCTCACGTATAGTAGTCATTCACGTATCCCCGCCCCAGCTCCAGCCCTGAAACGTCCCCTGCCTTCTGCTGCCATTTCTTTTACTGTCTTATTTGTTTTGTGGTGGGAATGGCTGCACACATGCTGGGAAAGTACTCTGCCACAAATCTACATTCCCATTTAAATTTTTTTTTTAATTTTTATTTTTTTGGATACAGAGTGTCACAGTAGCCTAGATTAGCTTGGAACTCACCATGTAGTCTATGCTGACTTCTTGTACATTTACAGCTCGTTGTAAGCAATAATATAATGATTCCATGACATTCTGCTGTACGGATATGCCAGTTTATTTTAATTAGTTGACTATTTTTTAAATTGTTTTTTAAAAATATTTATTTATTATGTACACAATATTCTGTCTGTGTATCTGCCTGCAGGCCAGAAGAGGGCACCAGACCTCATTACAGATGGTTGTGAGCCACCATGTGGTTGCTGGGAATTGAACTCAGGACCTTTGGAAGATCAGGCAATGCTCTTTACTGCTGAGCCATCTCTCCAGTCCTTTTAAATTGTTTTTTAAGTTTAGTTTGTCTGTGTGAGTGTTTTCCCTGCATTTGTGTATGTGTACCATTCACAGTGTACACCTGGTGCTCCCAGAAGTCAGAAGATTGCAGATTTCTGGGAACTGGAGATGTGGATGGTTGTGAGCCACTACATGGGTACTGGAACCTGAGCCCAGGTCCTCTGTAAGAGCAACAAGTGCTCTTAACTGCTGAGTTTTCTTTCCAGCCTCAGTCCCCCCCCCCCTTTTTTTTCTTCCTGTTTTTCAAGACAGGGTTTCTCTGTGTAACGACCCGAGCTGTTCTGGAACTTGCTCTGTAGACCAGGCTCACTTTGAACTCAGAGAGATCTGCTTGTCTCGGCCTCCCAAGTGCTGGGATTAAAGGTGTGTGCCACCAGTCACCCTGCTATCTGAAGACTCTTAATCCCTACTGTCCAGTTGTATTGTTGCTGTAGTCACAGTAGCTAAGAAATGGAGTCATCTTATATGTCCAACAGATGAATGGATAAAGAAAATAGCATACATGCTTAATGGGATTTTAACAAAACCACTAAAAATAAAATCACCAAGCGATAGCGGCACATGCCGTTTATCTCAGCACTTGGGAGGCAGAAGCTGGTAGGAGGCAAAAGCAGGTGGATTTCTGTGAGATCAAGGCCAGCCTGGTCTACAGAGTGAGTTCTAGGACAGGCAAGGCTACACAAAGAAACCCTGTCTCTAAAAACCAAACTGAACAAACATAATGAAATAAAATCATGACATTTTGCAGGAAATGCATGAACTCAGATAACTTTATGTAAAACAAAACAAGCTAAACTTAGAAGGACAAGTACAGTGTTTCTCTCAGTCACAGAAACTGTTTCTGTGTGTATTTGTAAATCATGAAACTAGGAAGAGGAACCATGAAAGCAGAAGAAAGGAAGGAACTGCTGGGTGTGGTGGTGCATGCCTTTAATCCCAGCACTTGAGAGGCAGAGGCAGGTGGATCTTTGTGAGTTCAAGGCCAGCCTGATCTACAAAGTGAGTTCTAGGACAGTCAAGGTTGTTACATTAAGAAACCTTGTCCCCCAAAAATTTAAAAACCAGAAAAAAAAAAACCAGTTGTTATTGACACTTGTTTTTTGAGGATTGGTCAAAACTATAAAGTCTGTACTCAGATACTTTGTGTATTATTTCTGAGGGTCTCCATGCTCTAAAGGCCCCAGTTTTCTAGCCTGTGTATTTTCTATGGACTCCTGTTGTGTGTGTTCAGGACACCGAAAGCTACTTATAGTAGATAACTTGCTCATGGAGCTCTCTTTGGAGAGAGGTAACTGATCAGACCATTTGAGAAGGCTGGCTCAGACCACATAGAAGACAGTGAGCCAGCGAGCCACTTGAAGAGAGTGGTAACAATAACTTGTATGTGTATCTCCTTTCAGAGCGCAGGCTGGTGAGCTGTGGGTCAAGAATGAGAAGGTCATGTGTGGTTACATCAGTGAAGAGACCAGGGTAAGATTTACAAAGTGACGCTTTAGGTTTCGTTTCTGAGTTAGTTCTGAGTTCTGAATTCAAAGAAAAGGAGTAAGCAAAAATCTCACGATTGGTACCATCTGCCCAGCTAGAACTGGTCCTCTACTGCTCTGGTAGTTTATGGTTGGATCTTGGCAGGTTGGAACTCTTCATTTTCTTCTTCCAAATGAGTCTGTTCAATATATTAAATACAGGACTGGTTGCAGTGGCTCTTGTTTATAATCCCAGCACTTAGAAGATTAAGACAGGAGGATTACTGTGAGTTAGAAGCCGTTATGGGCTACATAATCAGTTCCAGTCTGGCCTGCAGAGTAAGCCATCCTAAAGTTCGCTGGCACTATTCATACACTTAGTAATTTCAAGTGTTTTTTTTTTTTTTTTGTGTGTGTGTGTGTGTGTGTGTGTGGTTTTTTGAGACAGGGTTTCTCTGTGGCTTTGGAACCGCCCAGCAATTTCAAGTGTTTATTAATTCAAAGTCAATGAGATTTTCCCAATTGTAAGAATTTAGAATCTGGTCCTGTACAATAGGCGTGTGTGCATTCCAAGCTACTTAAGCTGAGGAGAAGCTGGACATGGTGGCACATGCCTTTAATCCTACACAGAGGCAGACAGATCTCTGAGTCCAGCCTGATCTATAGAGCTAGTTCCAGGAAAGCCAGGGCACAGGGAAACTGTCTTGAAAAACCGAAAAAAAGAAGCAGCAGCAGCTGAGGAGAGGTCGGTCAAAAATAGGGTAATCTGATTATAAGAACAACAACATAGGTTTGTTTTTTTTTTTTAAGTCAGGGACTATTGATTTGTAGTCCAGATTTATCTTGATCGCTCAATCCTGTGTCTACCTCTGGAGAACACGATATCTGTTTATGAACAGATGACCCTTAGCAATAGAGTGCTTGCCGGGCGGTGGTGGCGTACGCCTTTAATCCCAGCACTTGGGAGGCAGAGGCAGGCCGATCTCTGTGAGTTCGAGACCAGCCTGGTCTACAAGAGCTAGTTCCAGGATAGGCTCCAAAGCTACAGAGAAACCCTGTCTCAAAAAACAAAACAAAACAAAAAAATAGATAGATAGAGGAATTTGCTGTGTGATAGGAGTCCAGGTCCTGAGAACCCATGTGAAAGCTATATGCTTGGGAGAATCTTCAGAAGCTTCTGGGCCAGTTCACCTGGCTTATGCAGCACTGAAGAGACCCTGCCTCAGTGTGGAAAGGTGAGGACTGTATTCAAAGGTTGGCCCCTGATCTCTACCTCAGTGCCAGGGTGTGTGCCCACACTCATTTAAACTTGACTACACTCATACTCTCTCCTTATCCACTTTTCTCTCTCCCTCTCTTATTTCTCTCTCTCTCTCTTTCACACACACACATACACGTACATGCGCACACATTCACACTTTTAAGTTTAAGGCTCTCTTAACCTTACATTATTGATATATTTGATATATGTATATATGTTTTTTTCTTTTGTGCTGGGATCAAACCAAACCTATGGTAGCACAACCATCCCTCTTTTTTTTTTGTTTTTCTTTTATAAATATTTATTTATTATGTATACAATATCCTGTGTGTATGTCTGCAGGCCAGAAGAGGGCACCAGACATGTGAGCCACCATGTGGTTGCCGGGAATTGAACTCAGGACCTTTGGAAGAGCAGACAATGCTCTTAACCACTGAGCCATCTCTTCAGCTCCTTTTTTGGTTTTTCTAGACAGGGTTTCTCTGTATAACAGCCCTGGCTGTCCTGGAACTCGCTTTTGTAGATCAGGCTGGCCTTGAACTCATAGAGATCCGCCTGTCTCTGCTGGGATTAAAGGCTGGCGCCACAACCACCCGGCCCAACTAATTTTCTTAATTTAGGTGACTTCATAACCAGATCATTTGCCTGATTTTCCATCGTATAAAAAGTTGTAAGTGTAAATTTGTTTTTAATTTTAAGAATTTTGTTTTGTTTTATTCTATTTTTTTGTTTTTTCAAGACAGGATTTCTCTGTGTACCACTGGCTGTCCAGGAACTCGCTACATAGACCATGCTGGCCTCAAACCCTGAGATCCGCTTGCCTCTGCCTCCCAGGTGCTGGGATTAAAGGTGTGTGTCATCATGTCTGGCACGTAAGTGGTAAATTATAAAGGGAAAACTGGCATACTGGTGCACTTTTATTGTTATGCTATATTTGGAGACAAGGTCCCACTACCTAGCTCTGGCTGGCCTGGGGTTCACAGAGAGATGCCTGTCTCTGCTTCTTGAGTGTTGGGAATAAAGGTGAACACCTGGCTAGTGCACAGTTTAGTCTGAAAACTTGGGCGATGAAGGCAGGAGAATCAGTAGTTGAAGAACTGACCCATTTCTGTCTTTAGAATAACTTTGTCTTAGAAGGAATCTTTAATTTTATTTTTTTATTTGCTGTACTGGGGCAAGCTTAGGGACTTGCACATACTAAGCAAATGTTTACCACTGAACTACAACACTAGCGTCAAAAGATATCTTCTTTTAAAAGTTTAAGTATAAAAACTATGAATGTTTTTCTTCCTTTCTATAAAATATACTGTGATTTAAAAAAGTAAGCCAGGTATAATGGCACACATCTGTAATCTGAGCACTTCAGAACTGAGCAAGCCCTGAGGCCATATAGTGAGTTCATGTCTGCAGAAGAGTTAGCATGTCTGGGTGTGTAGCTTGGAGGTCTCACACTTGTTTGGCTGAATTCCCAATACTGCTAAAAAGGAGCTGGGGTCAGTGGTATCTCTAAGTCCAGTACTCAGGAGCCTGAGGTAGGAAGATAGCAATATCTAGGCTAGTCTGGACTTCATAGGGGGACCCTGTCTTATTAACAAAGCAAAACACACAGTGCTGTGGCGCTGGCCCAGTGGGTAACAGAACTCGCTGTGCCAGCCTGAGAACTTGAGTTCAAATCCATGTTTGTCTTTTTTCTTTAAAAAAAAAAAGCTACACATGGTCACACATGCTTTTAACCAGAGCAGTATGGGGTGGGGGGAGAGCTAAGATGATAGTGTGGAACTTTCTGGAGGACAGGGATAAGGTGACAGAGCAGGACACTAACTTTCTTTTCTGGCTTCTCCGTGCTCTTACAACACCCCCTCCCCACCACAACTCTCATACTCATTCTTACAGTCACACTCACACCAGGCTTGCTATGTACAAAACCTTCATTCTAGTACCTGGAAATCATCAGATGATCAAACCTAACATTTTGAAAAGCATGTTTTCCCTATATTTCATGTTTCTGTTTTAGAAAGGGAGAGTGAATTTACCAGTACTTGCTATGCCTCAGCCACTATAGGAAGCCTCCAGAGTGAATAGTCTTTAAGGAGTAAGTCTAATGAACTAAAAAAATGTAAAAACTAAAAATGATAAAAGATTTGCATTCTTCTTTTTTACCAAACTTCTTTAGAGATAGAAGAGAATGACTGAATATTATTAGTGCCAAAACATTTATAGCCAAAATACCACTTACACTTTTGTTTGGGGCAATCTGGCAGATGGGATGTATGATATCAGTTATAATTTATTAAGCTCGGCTGGGCAGTGGTGGTGCAAACCTTTAATCCCAGCACTCGGGAGGTAGAGGCAGGTGGATCTCTGAGTTCAAGACCAGCTTGGTGTGCAGGTGAGTTCCAAGACACAGAGAATTCCTCTCTTGAAAATCCAAAAATTAAATAAATAAATTAATTAATTAAAAAGAATAAAAAACTATTTATTAGGCTCATTTGGTAAGTCTTGGTTAAAGTTGTGTGAGGTTTCTGTGACGTGTGAGTCTTCCTGAAGCACTGTAGGTCCTTCTGCAAGTGCTGTGAAACTCCAGGAGCTCAGGAGCCAGATCATAGGAAGATTTCAGTAACTTCTTGGTTTTGTAGATTATTTTTTATTTGTTGTGTGTATGAGTCTTTTGCCTGCCACATACATATGTATGTACCATGTACATGCCCATGGAGACCAGAAGAGGTCGTTAGGTCTCCTAGAGCTGGAGTTAAAGACAGTTGTGAGCCTGCGTCATCTGCAAGAGCATCAAGCGCTTTAACTACTGCGTCATTTCTCCCGCCCCTGCTTCTGGTTTTTTGAAGTAGGGTTTTATGTAGCCCATCCTGGCTATGTACCCAAGGATCACCTTAATTCCCAACCCTCCTGTCTCCACATTCCAAGTGCTGGGATTGTAAACACATACCACACACTCAGTCTTGTCTAGTATTGGAGCTTCTTGAAGGCTAGACAGGTTGTTCACCACTGGGCATTTTGTCAGCTAAGTGAAAGAACGCATGGGTAAAGCTCACTCTTAGAAGTACCACTTTGCCGGGCGCACGCTTTTAATCCCAGCACTAGGGAGGCAGAGGCAGGCAGATCTAGCGAGTTCTAGGACAGCGAGGACTGCTACATAGAGAAACCCTGTCTCAAGAAAATCAAAAAAAAAAAAAAAAAAGGTACCAAGTACCACTTCACAGTTAAGAGAATTCTTTGAATAAAAAACCCAACATTGCCGGGTGGTGGTGGCACACGCCTTTAATCCCAGCACTCGGGAGGCAGAGGCAGGTGCATCTCTGTGAGTTCGAGACCAGCCTGGTCTACAGAACTAGATCCAGGACAGGCTCCAAAGCCACAGAGAAACCCTGTCTCAAAAACCAAAAACCAAAACCAAACCAAAACAAAACAAAAACCCAAGATTTACTCTGAATAAATGTTTTGTTTGATTTTTTTATACTGCAAAATCCTGACTGTATTCCTGCTTCACTTTCCTGAGTTACAGGATTACAGGCATGAGCCACCACATCAGAATTTGCTCTGTTTATTGTTATTTTTTGTTAAAACTTTGTATAATGGTGCTGGAAAGATGGTCCAGTGGTTAAGAGCACACTGACTGTTCTTCTAGAGGACCTGGGTTCAATTCCTAGCACCCACATGGCAGCTAGCAACTGTCTGTAACTCCAAGATCTGATGTCTTCACACAGACAGACATGCAGGCAAAACAGCAATGCAAGTAAAAACAAATAATTTATTAAAATTTTTTTATGTAATGCATTTTGTTTTCCTTCAAGACAGATTATATACTTTATTTTGATCAGGTTTCTGTGTCTTCCAAACCATCCCACCTCCCCATCTACCAACTTTATATCCTTTCTCTCTCTCAAAAACAAAAATCAAAACAATGAACAAAATCAGTAAGACAGAAAAAAAATAGCCAAAACAAAACTAAACAAAAAGCACCCACACAAAACATGGAATTTTTTTGTGTGTGTGTTGGTCCATGGTCCACTACTGCTGGGCATGGAGCCTTCCCAGGAATATGGTTTTTTTTTTTTTTTTTTTTCGGGGCAGGGTTTCTCTGCCTCCCGAGTGCTAGGATTAAAGGCGTGCGCCACCACCGCCCAGCCCAGGAGTATGGTTGATATACTTGTTATACTCCATTGGAGAAAACTGATATTTCCTTTGCCAGTAGGTATCAATTACAAATAGCTTGTCGGTTAGGAGCGGGACCAGTCCACTTTCACCTTTCAGTGCTGGGATCCTGCCTTGTTTGAGCCTGTACAGACCTTTTACAGGTCTGTGTGCTACTGCAATCTCAGTGAGTTCATGTGAGTATCAGTGCTGTTGTATCTGAAAGACACGATTTCCTTGGAATCATTCACCACCTCTGGCTCTTATAATCTTTCCACTTCTTCCGAATAGATCCTGAGCTCTAAGGGGAATGGGCTGATGAAGGCATCCCACTTAAGACTGCTCCAGAGTCTCTCACTCTTTGCACATTGTCTAGTTGTAGGTCTCTGTTAATGCCTATCTACTGCAAGAAGCATCTCTGATAAGGATTGGTGAGCTTGTTAATTGTGGATATAGTGTGTTATCAAGAGTCATTTTATTCCCGTGTTCCTTTAGTAGAATAATAATAGTTTTTTCCATAGGCCCATGACATATCTAGTTGCAGGATCTTGGCCACTTTAGTAATGTCAGGTATGGGTTCTATCTCATGTAGTGGTTCTTAAACAAAACAAAAAGTGCCCCCCGCCATCATGGTAGTTGGTTATTCCTATAACATTGTGCCACTATTTCACTAGTGTATATATATATATATATATATTTGGTTTTTCGAGACAGGGTTTCTCTGTAGCTTTGGAGCCTGTCCTGAAACTAGCTCTTGTAGACCAGGCTGGTCTCGAACTCACAGAGTTCCGCCTGCCTCTGCCTCCCGAGTGCTGGGATTAAAGGCGTGCGCCACCACCGCCCGGCTGCACTAGTATATTTTGTATGCAGGTTGCTGTTATAGGTTACAGGACTTGTAGATGTTAGCTTTTAAGCTTTCAATACGTGTGCACTTTTTTTGTTGTTTTGTTTTGTTGTCGTTTTTCAAGACAGGGTTTTTTGAGTAACAGCTCTGGCTGTCCTGGAACTTGTTTTGTGGTCAGGCTTGCTTTGAACTTGGAGTTCTGCCTGCCTCTGCCTCCTGAGTGCTGGGATTAAAGGTGTGCACCACTTCCTTGCATGTGTACTATTTTTAAGTGTGTAATTAAGTATGTTGGGCTGCTGAGATGGCTTAGTGAGTAAAGGTGCTTACCACCAAGCCTGATACATGAGTTTGAGTCCCTGGCACATACATAGTGGAAGGAGAGAACTGATTCTGCAAGCTGTTCTCTGACCTCCACGTGTATTCACATGCATGCATGCATGCATACATACATACATACCACACATTCTCTCTCTAAATAGTAATGACTAAATATAGACAATATGTTAGGTGTATTACTGTTGTGACAGACTTTGAGACAGGGTTTTCATTCATTCTCTAGAACTGAAATTGTATATAAATCATTTCCTTTTTCATGCAATTATGTTTTTTTTTGTTACAGGTGGTGTTCCGTTCTACGTCGGCTATGGTTTACATATTTATTCAGATGAGCTGTGAAATGTGGGATTTTGATATTTATGGTACTGTCCACTAAGTACTGATTGTAACTGCCCTGGAGAGAATTTTTTGTTTTCCCCCAAGTCTGTATAATTTTATAGTAAGCACTTGATGTTCTCTAAAGATGTGTCCTGCTTTCTTGACAAACCTCTTTAGTTCTCTTTTACTATCATTTTTCATTGTTCTTTTTATTACTGTTTGTGTTTTGAGAAAAGGTCTCATATAGGTGAGAATGGCCTCGAACTTTCCATTCTCCTACTTCTGTCTTCCAAGTGCTGTGATTAAAGGTGTTCATGTCTCTGCCCAGTTTACGCTGTGCTGTGGAGATTGAACCCTGGGGTCAGTCAGTGCTTGCTAAACAAGCCCTTTACCAAACAGAGATACAGCTTAGGGGTGGAGGTCATGCTCCATCCCAGCACTTGGGAGGCAGAGGAATGTTGATTTCTGTGAGTTCAAGACCAGCCTGGTCTACATAGCAAATTCCTGTCAGAGCTAGATAGTGAGACCCTATAGCCAAGGATGGTCTTGAACTGATTCTCCTTCTTCTACCTCCAAAGTGCAGTGATTTCAAGCATGTACTGCCATGCACAGTTTGTCACTAATTTATTTTTAGACATTTTTCTTTTATTAATATTTTGTGTTTGTGTATACCCACATTCCCAGATGAAGGTCAGAGGACAACTTTGTAGAGGTCTGTTCTTTCTTGATTTCATGCATGGATTCTAGGGAACAAATGCTTTTATCCACTGACCCATCTTACTAGTTCCTCTATTTTATTTATATACACTGCGTAGATATCTGGAGAGACAGATGCAGAAGCAGAATATGAATTCTGCTGGGCGGTGGTGGCGCACGCCTTTAATCCCAGCACTCGGGAGGCAGAGGCAGGTGGATCTCTGTGAGTTCGAGACCAGCCTGCTCTACAAGAGCTAGTTCCAGGACAGGGTCTGAAGCTACAGAGAAACCTTGTCTCGAAAAACAAAACCAAAAAAAAAAAAAAAAAAAAGAATATGAATTCTAGGAAATGTAGTAAAGTATTAACGAAAATTCTGAATTTTCAGAGCTTAACTTCTAGTATGATTGGGTACTACCAATTTCTTTTTCTACTTTCTATGCTTTCATAGGATCTTGATCTATAATCCAGACTGTCCTTAAATTCACAATCCTTCTGCCTCAGCCTCCTATGTGCTGGCCTGCATGTAAGCAGCCCCCTCCTTCATTTATTTTTTGCTTTGTTCTTGTTCTTTTTTTCTTTTTCTTTTCTTTTCTTTTTTGAGACAGGGTCTCAATATGTACCCTGGCTGGCTAAAACTTGCTCTGTAGACCAGGCTGGCCTTGAACTACACCTGCCTCTGCCTCCAGTGCTGAAATTAAAGGCGTGTGCCCCCACATCTAGTGACTTGAACTCTACTTTTACTATCTTTAAAATGTGTGTGTGTACACACACACACACACACACACACACACACACACACATATACAGCCTATTCCGTTGTTTTCTATTTGGTCTGATTCCTTCACTATATTTAGAAGAGACAGTTCAAGCCAGAAAAGAAGAGGAAAAATGTGGCAGTCCTCACCTTTCTCACTGTTTGTTTCAGGGGATCTGTACTTTGAGAAAGCTGTGAATGGTTTCCTTGCTGACCTGTTTACTAAGTGGAAGGTATGTATTTTTATAATCTAGGTAGATAGCACTCATTAGATTTTTAATTTTTCAGTTTTTCTTTCTTTATTTTTATTTCTTAAGGTGGGGTTTCTCTGTGTACCTCTTGATGTCCTGGAACTTGCCCTGTAGACCAGGCTGGCCTTGAACTCACAGAGATCTGCCTTCTACCCACTGAGTGCTGTGCCACTGTGACCTTTTAACGTAGATTGAATTCAGGTCCTCAAACTTATGTGGCAAGCACTTTACAGATTAAGTTTTCTCCTTAGCACCTGAATGTGAGTTTTCTTTTTCTTTTTCTTTCTTCCTTTCTTTGTTTTGTTTTCTGTTTGTTTTTAGATTTTTAGCTTTTTGAGACAGGGTTTCTCTGTTTAACAGCCCTAACTATCTCTGTAGACCAGGCTGGCCTCAAACTCAGAGAGATCCGCCTGCCTCTGCCTCCCAGTTGCTAGAGTTAAAGGCGTGTGCCACCACCTGGCTGAATGTTGTTTTCTAAATGCAGTTTTTCTATTAATTTGCCTTATCTTGACCTACTTTAGCTGAAATATGGACTTCTTGAGATTTAAGTTATGCTAATCACCTCAACATGATAAACAGTGTTTATGAAAAACACAGAGATGACTTCACAGATCGCACTCAGTGGTGAAAGACTGAATTTTTTTCCTAAGATCAGTACTATGGATGCTTCCTTTGCCACTCTAGGCACCCACGTATAATAGAAGTAAAAGGGAAAAAAAGCCAAAAACACAAAAGCTTAAAATAATAAATAAATAAATGGGGTAGGAGGCTAGAGACATGGCTAAGTGTTTAAAAGTACTGGCTGCTCTTCTGGAGGCCCTGCACCTGAGTCTCAGCACCTATGGGGGTAGCCTACAACTGCCTGTGATTCTAGTCCCGGGGAATCTGAAACAGTATTTTGTCAAAGAGTTAGCACACATGTGGTGCACAGACATACATGCTGGCAAAATACCAATACCTATAATAAAAATAAAAAACCCAAACCAGTGGCTGGAGAGCTATCTCAGTGCTTAGGAGCACTTCTTGGGTTTGCATAGGAGCTGGGTTTGGTTCTCAGGACTCACATATATGGTGGCTCCAGACACATGTATGGTACGTGTGCATACATGCAGGCAAAACATTCATACACATTAGGTAGATAGGTAGGTAGGTAGATAGATAAAACTCCTGATGTTCTTTGATTGGGTTCTTGGTAAAGCTATATTGGAACTACAAATGCTCCTGCCCCAGCATCTCAAATAGTTGGAATTATAGGCATGGCCCACCATGTCTGGTTTTAATAGGGTTAAATTTACAATGTAGACAATGAGAATTCATGCCTCTAATCTCAGGATTTGGGAGGCAGAAGTTGAAATGTCCCACCCTGGGATGCATAGCCAGACCTAGTCTCAAAATGACAAGAACAAAATAAAGATATGTACAGAGAGAGCAGTTTGCAACACAGTATGTCTGTGTCAAATTCCTTTACCCATTTTATAAAAATAAAAATCTGATCCTCAAGTTTCTATGTAATTGCAAGAAATTTGGAATAAACAGCCTTGTAAAAGAAAGAATTTGAAGCCGGGCGGTGGTGGCGCATGCCTTTAATCCCAGCACTTGGGAGGCAGAGGCAGGCAGATCTTTGTGAGTTCGAGACCATCCTGGTCTACAAGAGCTAGTTCCAGGACAGGCTCCAAAACCACAGAGAAACCCTGTCTCAAAAAACCAAAAAAAAAAAAAAAAAAAAAGAATTTGATCCTCACTGTAGACAACAAAATGGTGCTAGTGTGATATTGGCATTAGAATAGACATATAGATCAATATAATTGAATTAAAAGTCCATATATTAATCATACATCTGTAGTCTGGTGCTTTTAGACAAGGATAATGAAGTTTATTTAGAGGAGAAAAATACTCTATGCAGCAGACATTTTGGGACAACTGGGTATTTATATGCAAAAGAATGATTTGGGCCAGGTGGTAGTGGCAGCTAATCCCAGCACTCAGGAGGCAAGAGTCAGGCGGATCTCTGAGTTTGAGGTCAGCCTGGTCTACAGAGCTAGTTCCAGGGTCACTAGAGCTGTTATACCAAGAAATCCTGTCTCAAAAAACAAAGCAGCCGGTGGTGGTGCACGCCTTTAATCCCAGCACTCGGGAGGCAGAGGCAGGCGGATCTTTGTGAGTTCGAGACCAGCTGGTCTACAAGAGCTAGTTCCAGGACAGGCACCAAAGCCACAGAGAAACTGTCTCGAAAAACCAAAAAAACAAAAATAAAACCAAAACAAAAAACAACAACAACAAAACAAAACAAAGCAAAACAAAAACCAAAGTGAAAAAAGAAGATAAATTGAACTTTTTAACAATTTAAGTCTTTGGAAGCTAGGGCTGTAGCTTGACCTTCCTACCAATGAAAACATCATCCTGATGTATACAGTATTTAGTGTCACAGAGTATGGAGTAAAACTAAATGAGTTTAAAATTAGGGGTCTTCTCCAATTAGCTTTTTGGTCATGGATTGCCTTGGTTTTCTTTTCTGCAAAGTGGAGATGATAATAGTCTCTATCTCCTTTCCACAGGAGTTGACAGACTCTTCTGCTCTCTTGTAAAAAGTGTCTTTGTGACACTTTTTCTGTCCATCAAATTTGGATAAGGGTGCTAGATTTGGGGCATGTGAAGTCCAGTCACCAGTGGGTACCTCATGTCTGCTTTTCCCCAGCAGTATACTTCCTGTACTTTGACTTGTACTCAAGGATTTCTGTCCACTTGCAATATATCCATGGAAAAATGAAAAGTGGCAGATGGTACATTAGGCTGTATTCTTCTATGTCATGTGCTGAATTGTGTTAGTATGCTTGGGAGAGATGAGGTTGAGTCCAGCAGGAGCTGAAACAAGTTTGCTGGCTTAGTAAACAAGCTACATGTCATGTCCACCAGTAATTACCCTGTTCCCAGGACTTTGATCTCAAGACTTCATGGAAATGTTTATTCTTACTAGCTCCCATGTGCATCCAAAAGGTAATCTGTGATTTTGGCTTACATTCCGTCCTCTCCCCAAAGCTTCTGGGCCCCATCCTGTGATGTGTAGGAACATCTTTGGTTCTTTAGACCACCACTATAGGTACTGTTAGTTTTCCTTAAACTTGCAGTTCTAATGAATTAAAAGTGGAGAGAGATATAATCAAACTCTAACATTCAGTTGGTCAGGTTTATGTCAAATCAAGAATTGAGTGACAGGACCCTTTCTTTTTGTAGCTTTCTAAGCATTTTTGTACATTCTTAGAACTTAAAGTAACCTACCTGAAATTACACGGTGGTAAGCTTAAGAGCCAGAATTGAGAACACTTTGTTGTTTATTTGATTTGTTTTGTTTTGTTTTGTTTTGCGAGACAGGGTTTCTCTGTGGCTTTGGAGCCTGTGCTGGATTTTGTTTTTTGAGACATCATTTCTCTGTGTAGCTTTGGAACCTATCCTGGAACTCGCTCTGTAGATCAGGATGGCCTCGAACTCAGAGAGCCAGTCTCTGCCTCTGAGTGCTGGGATGAAAGGACCACAGCCTGGAGAGAACAAATCTTTTGGTAGCCAAATGCTCAGCCACTCTTAGGATTGCGGATATTAGCGTGTATGGGTTGCTTCACAGTGAAGGAAATGGAATAAACTTGTACCTCCTTTTTCTGTGTTCGTGCCTAGGAGAAGAACTGTAGTCATGAAGTGACTGTGGTCCTGTTTTCCAGAACTTTTTATGATGCAAAATCTATTGGTGAGTAAATTTTTCTCATATATATATATATATATATAGAGAGAGAGAGAGAGAGAGAGAATTTAAACAATTTTGGTAGACTTTTTTCATGCACTATATTCTGATTACAATTTTAAATTTTTATTTGTATTTATTTATTTGTTTGTTTGTTATTTCTTCTGTTTTTTTTTTCCCCTTGAGGCAGGGACTCATTATATTCTGGCTGTTCTGGGACTCACTATGTGACCAGGCTGGCCTCGAGCTCACAGAGATTTTCTGCCTGTGCCTCCCAAGTGCTAAATTTTTCATTTCTTAATGGACAGGGTATTGTTCTATTTTTCAGGCTGGCTGTGAACCTTCTGGTTTAAAGCAAATCTCCTGTCCGAGGCTCTTGAGTAGCCGGCCTGCCAGTACATGCCACTATACCCTGTTTCTTTCAGTTATTTTCTGTTGGGTCCCTCACCTTCTTCTCAAACAATTAGTTTTCATCTCATTGCTTTTGCACTTTTTGTCTTTCCCATCTTTGCTAGGGGGATCCCAGGTAAAATGGAATATAATAATACATCTTAATGTATGTAAGATAGTTGGATTGTGACACCATCTAAAACCCACATAACAGATACACAATTATCTTTGCTTACTTGTTTATTTACTTACTTAGTTTTTTTTGTTTGTTTGTTTTATTATTTTTTTGAGACAGGGTCTCATTATGTAGCTCTGGCTGTCCTGGAACTCTTTATGTAGACCAGGCTGGCCTCGAACCCCAGAGAGATCCGCCTGCCTCTGCCTCCCAAGTGCTGGTATTAAAGGTGTGCGCCACCACTCCTGGTTTACATTTTGATGATACGGAACTTCAACCTAAAAGAGGAACCCTGCAACACTGTGCAATTCAATGATTTGAATTTTCTGTATTTCAGATGAATTTCCTGAAGTAAACCGAGCTTCAATTCAACAGGATCACAAAGGGAGATTCTATGAGGACTTTTACAAGTATGTTTTGGTGCTTTGCTGTGTCTTTATTGGTTGTTTCTTTTTTTTTTTTAAATTTTTTTAAAGATTTATTTATTTATTTATTATATATACAACATTCTGCCTCTTTGTATGCCCACACACCAGAAGAGGACACCAGATTCTCATTAGAGATGGTTGTGAGCCACCATGTGGTTGCTGAAAATCAAACTCAGGACTTCTGGAAGAGCAGCCAGTGCTCTTAACCACTGAGCCATCTCTCGAGCCCGGTTGTTTCTTCTTAACTTAAAAAACTTTTTTTAGATTTCATCAATTTTTTTATTCTTGTATTTTTAAAATTTTGTGATAGAGGATACCACATTGTGTTTAGAATTTTTGGTTTTGCTGGTTTTTTAGATATATTTATTTATTATGTATATAACATTCTGCCTCCATGTATGCCCGCACGCCAGAAGAGGGCACCAGATCACATTACAGATGATTGTGAGCCACCATGTGGTTGCTGGGAATCGAACTCTGGACCTCTGAAAGAGCAGTCAGTACTCTTAACCACTGAGCCATCTCTCCAGCCCTGTTTTTGCTGTTTTGAACAGAGTTTCGCTATTCAGCTTTGGTTAGTCTGGAACTCACTGTATGGACCATGCTCGTTTTGAACTTGTAACATTCTTTGTTTCTGCCTACAAGGTGCTGGGGTTGTTGTGAAGTATTTTAGTGTTCAAAGGTAATAATAAGTATGTAGGTAACATAAAGACCCTGTCTGAATTTTCAGGTAATATCTTGCAATATTTTTTTTCTCTGCTTTTGACTAGATTTTAGCTTAAATTATACCTCTTATAATATTTTATTCCTATGGATAATAAGATAATTTTATATAAAACCATAGTGTCATTTAATAAAATTAACAGTGTGTAACGTGAATAATAAAAACCCAGTGACAGCTGGGTGGTGGTGGCACATGCCTTTAATCTTAGCACTTGGAAGGCAGAGGCAGGTGGATCTCTCTGAGTTCAAGGCTAGCCTGGTCTATAAGAGCTAGTTCCAGGACAGTCTCCACCGCTATAGAGAAACCTTGTCTTGAAAAACCAAAACCAAACAAAACAAAGCAAAAACCCAGAGACAGATATTGGGATTCAACCTGAAGATCAGAAAAGCTAAGCAGCCAGCCGCTGGGTCTTACCTCAACCTCAGACCGAAGTGGGAGATTCTGCCTCCAGGAATCCTCAGATTGAGACTGAGAGTGAGACCCGTCTCCTCCCATTTTATATTCCTCTCTAGTGCTTGGATTAAAGGCGTGTACCACCAACCTACCCGGCCTCTATGGCTGACTAGTGTGGCTGCTTTGCCTTGATCTTCAGGCAAACTTTATTTATTAAAACACAAATAATATATACCACTACATACCCTTTTTTGTCTAAAATTAAAAAAATGCTATATATATATATGCTTATATGTAATATAAGAAAATTGTGTACAATAAGTATAATAGCTATATATATATTATACAGGCAGGAAATATAGCAAGAATATCTAATCCATACTTTTGCATTTGACAAACTCAGAGAAAATACTTCATTATTTATCCTATCTTGGTGACTCCAAAGTCTTGTACCTAATTTACTTTCTATCATAACTTGCTTTCTGCATCTGGTAAACAAGTAAATCTATAACTATCTAGTCTTCAACTCCCTCAGAGGCACAAGAAGGAGATAATATTAACTGAGTAAGCAGGAAGTGCTAGCATGCAACTTCTAAAAAATGTGAGAAATGACAGAAACAGCTGACTGCCTGGACAGTCACCCAAGGTTCCTCTGCAACATTGGGGCATCCATCTTCAGCCTACAGGCCTACAATATCCAAAAGACTTTTCTGTGAAGCAGGATTTTCTGAAGGGCTGTTCCTTCTTGTCTTGACAATGTTTAGAAGTCACTTTCTTGTATGCCCTGCTTGTTCAGTTAGGACAGCATACTGTCAGCAGGTGAGGGTGGAACATTTTCTTGTCCGAGTAGTTACTGGCCAGAGCTTGGGCTAGTAGATCCTATCACTTACAGACCGAGCTGGAAATGCAAGCTTGTGTTCCATATGCGGGGTTAGAGCTCCCAGAGTCAGAGCTGGGCCTGATCAGAGCAGGCCTGGCAGCAGCTGAACCCCAAAGACAGATCCTAGCTTGGGCGGTGGGTCACATGGGCCAGCAGCTGGAGTAGCCGTGGCGGATTGTGCATGCTGCCCTGGGAAACTGAGGGGTCGGTTGTGATGGAAAGCCGCTGGCGGTGGGTAGTTAAGCCAAGCCACCTGGATATGAACTGCAGTGGCAGGCAGGCCACAGGCATGGGGACTGGCAGCAGGGAACAATGGGCGCTGGAATCCAGCCACATGGGCACCCAAATGTAGACGTATTAAAGAGGTCTACAATAGCCCAGAATGGAGTATATCAAAGGTTTATTTATTTTGGGGTAAAACTGACAGAAATGGTTTTTTGGTTGGAAGCATCACCCCAGCTCCCTAACACCTCTTTATACAAAAAGTCTGTATTGTTTGCCTGGGGGCTTCACTCCAGCTCCTGACATAAGCCCCCTCCCCTGGGAGTTGTCTCAGTCCAAACCCCACCTCTGAGAAAGCCTGCCAAACAGTGACCCCTCCCCTTGCAGGGTCAAGAAAGCCCATCAAATGGTAACTCCTCCAGGGAAGGTCAAGACCACTCCCACAGGCTATTTAAACTGCCCTTCAGAGAATAAAGGCATGGTCTTCGGGTTTTGCATGGTCTCCCCTTCTCTCTCTTTTCTTTGCCATGTGTCCCTGGGAGTAAGGTAATCTATTAAACATGGGCATCCTTTATTTGGTCTAATTTGGTTTGATTGGACTTATTTGTGTCTGCATTTGGAGAGGTTCGACTTAAGACAAAATACCTAACAATGGTAGAGGTTCATGGTCCTCTGTATGTGCTAGAAACTGGGAACCGAATCCAACATAAATAGGGCTGTGCACGCTTTTTGTCTGAGCTTATAGTACCCCAGACCAGACCATGCCCAAAATGGACTGGTATCTAGAAGGCTATTGGCTCAAGGAGTTCCCACAACTTTTACTTTTGCCACAAAGAAAGTAAATTCCATGTGGAGTTTCTTCAATGCCCATTATCTTCTCTGAAGTAGATTAGTGTTGCTAAGAGCAGACATGTCTCACTGTTATAAAAAGAAAAAAAAAGAACCTATGTTATTAAGACATTAAATACTATATTCTGTAGATCTCTGAAGTGTTTGAAGATGACCTGTCTATCTAGAATATAGCTTTGACCTTGAAAACATACGTAATGTAAAGTTTGATTATAATAGGTGATTAACTACTAATCTGAATTTCCTTATTATCCTAAACAGTTGGTAATAATAATTTTTAAGGATCAGAAATTTGCACTACATTGTTGAGTGAATTGTATAGGTACTTGAACAAGAGTAGAAATATATGTACAGTATGTTCTAACAAAATCAATCTCAAATTTGTATCAATATGCAAAATTTGTAAACAATATATAAAAGTTCAATCCAGTTCCAATCCAATTTAAAACTAGTAGCTGCTTTTTAAAATTAGATTCAATGATCTATGTTTTTATTTTATATCTATATCTTCCTTTTTTTCTGATCAGAGTAGGTTCACTAATCTAACCTTTTATCCTATCATATCTACATCCCCCTTTTTTCTTTTCAAAACAAGAACCCTGAATCTAAATTCCTTTGTTCAGCTTTTCTCCTGACCATAACCAGTAACAACTTGTAACCACCACCTTAACCAATGACAAATATCCATAAACCTATTGAAAAACCAAGAACCACCAACTGGTATGGGAAGTCCTTCTGTCTATGTTTTTTTTTTTAAGATTTATTTATTATGTACACAGTGTTCAGCCTCCATGTATGACTGCAGGCCAGAAGTGGGCACCAGATCTCATTACAAATGGCTGTGAGCCACCATGTGGGTTGCTGGGAATTGAACTCAGGACCTCTGGAAGAGCAGTGCCATCTCTCCAGCCCTCTGTCTATGTTTTGCTTTTATTGGTTAATGAATAAAGAAACTGCTTTGAGCGTATAGCAGGGCAAAACAGAGCTAGGCGAGGAAAACTAAACTGAATGCTGGAAGAAAGAAGGTGGAATCAAGGAGATGCCATGTAACCATGCCAGAGACAGACGCCTGATGGAACCTTGCCAGTAAGCCATAGTCTCATGGCAATATACAGATTAATAGAAATGGGTTATCTTAAGATGTAAGAGCTGCTGGGCGGTGGTGGCGCACGCCTTTAATCACAGCACTCGGGAGGCAGAGGCAGGTGGATTTTTGTGAGTTCGAGACCAGCCTGGTCTACACGAGCTAGTTCCAGTGCAGACTCCAAAGCCACAGAGAAACCCTGTCTCAAAAAACCAAAAAAAAAAAAAAAAAAAAAAAGATGTAAGAGCTAGCCAGTAAGAAGCTAGAGCTAATAGGTCAAGCAGTGATTTAATTAATAGTTTCTGTGTAGTTATTTCAGGGCTGAGCAGCCAAGAACAAACAAGCGGCCTCCTACAACAACCTACCCACCTTTAGGGTATCATGAAAAGAAAAATTTGGGTTAATTGTCAAGTCCTGGGAGAGGTGTTTGTATCATTTGTTGTGCAGTCTCTGTGTAATGAGGAAGTGTAGGGCTTGTCTTAAGAAGTCCTGGCTAGAGTAGTCAGTTAGGCTGGATCATCTCAGCTAGCCACCTCAAAATTGTTCTGAGGAGTTTGTAGTCCAAAGACAATCCTGAGGTGGTGTTTTTCAGCTTAATGGTGCTATCATAGTCCTCCTTTCGGAGACCTTAAAGGTTGCTGTTAGGCATGTTCATGATTTATTGCAGAAAACTGATAGAAACTCAAACCTGAAATTATGTTCAGAAAGGTAGATGAAACTTCTTAAAAAATTAGTTAGTACTTTATATGACTATTAATATCTTACAAAAAGCTTAAGAAAAAATATATAACTCTTAAACCTTAAGGAAAGCTGTTAAAGAGTCAATATTAAACCAAAGGATTATTAGATTAGTAGCAATAAAGTAGTCCTTAAATATTTGTTTGTCTTCTGTGTCATATCAGGTGTCTCTTCTGACATGAGACAGAGATTTTGGATTTTACTTTAGCTAGCATGCTTGGGTTTAGAGAAGAAGAGAACCACACTCCTACTCCAAAGCCAGCTTTAATCTTTAATTGGATTGGGACTACAAAAAGACCATTTACATTATATGTCTATGGAGAATAAGAGAAACAAACATTTGGGAAGATTTATGAAATTTTATCCTGTTGGAAATGTGATATAATATTGGCCAATTTACTCTTTTTCTTGAGACTTTTTTTCTGAAAGATTAGTCTTTTTCTTCAGATGTCTCATTTCTCTAGTGGCCTTCAGATTCTAAAGCTGGATACCTTTATTCTCCTGAAAAGACAGAAACAAAACCTAATTCTGGGGAGATTCTCTTTTGGCAAGTTGTATCTGATCAAATGAAAAGCATTAGTTAGTTTTATAGGTTAGTTTAGATTAAATGGCATTGATCCTTAATGAATTATCACCTCTTCTCATTAAGAGGTGTCTATTGTTCAAATTGAATCTTTATCAATTTTGATGGTATTCATAGCTTTTCTTTTGCTGTGGAAACCAAAACAAAACCCCTTCCCCAGTGTAACATATGTCCTGGTTTCCATTCTGAGGTCAGTGCATCTTTAAAGTATATTGGCTGATTCAGTTTCGAAGTTTTTTTCTGCTATCCAGTGTCTCTATGCTGCTGTTGTTCCTTTCTCATTGGCATTTTGAAAATTCAAAGTTAATAATGCATTATGCAATCAATTTCTGGGAGCCTTTATCATCCCTTTCTGTTTATTTAACATATCCTTTGGGGTTTGATTGCTGCTTCTATAACTGCTGGACCTCTAGGATTGTGTGGTAGACCTGTAATTTGCTTTGTATTATAATAAGCAAAAAACTTTTATTTTCTTAGAGACATGTGCTGGAGCATTGTCTGTCTTTATGTGTACAGGTAAACCCATGATGCCATAACCTTTAACAAATGTGTGGTTACCAAGTCAGCCTTTTTTGAACTCCAAGCAGTTGCCCACTGAAAACCTGAATAGGTATCAGTGGTGATATATATATTAGTTTTCCAACTTCTACAAAATGAAATACATCTGTCTGCCAGATTTCATCTCTTTTTTTTTTTTTTTTGGTTTTTTGAGACAGGGTTTCTCTGTAGTTTTGGAGCCTGTCCTGGAACTAGCTCTTGTAGACCAGGCTGGTCTCGAACTCACAAAGATCCGCCTGCCTTTGCCTCCCGAGTGCTGGGATTAAAGGCGTGTGCCACCACTGCCCGGCTAGATTTCATCTCTTTGAGTACCCTTTGGGTTACTTCCTGCAGGTAGTGGTGTTTGGTTGTATAAAGAACAAGAAGGACATTTCCTTATACTTTCCTTGGCCTGTTGCCATGTGATAGAAAAGTCTCTTTTTAATCCTTTGCTATTGACATGATTTTTTTTTTAATGAAATTCTGAGGCCTTCAGCTTCATTTCCAATCAATAATTGATTGAGTTCTACATTATCTTGTGCCAGAGGGCCTGGCAGACTCGTATGGGGTCAGATGTGTATTATGTATATGGGATGGTGCCTCTCCCTGGTTGTATCTTGTAACTGAATAAATAATAAAGTCAATTCTGTATCATCTGGTTTAAAGTCATCTGTTTCATTATGTAAAACAACTCTTTCCGCATATTGTGAATGGGAAACTATGTTGAGAGGTTCTTTAGGATCCTTTAGTCCCATGAGGAAAGCATATAATTCTGACTTTTGGACAGAATCATAAGGGCTTTACTTTAATTTCTACTTTACTTAAATTTTCTGATTTGTAACCTGCCTTTCTTGAATTATTTGCATCAGAATAGAATGTAAGGGCTCCCCCATACAATGTGAAGAAGAATCCAGTTAGTTTTCTTTATAAGTTGAATTGTCTTGCTTATGGGATAGTTGTTAATCTCTCCCAAAAAATTGCTACAAGTTCTTTGCCAGGGTTCACCTTCTTCCCACAAATTTTCAATTTCATCATTATTTAAAGGTACTATAATTTTTGTTGAGTCTATTTCTGCTTATTGGCAAAGTCTCAATTTTCCTTTTAGAATTAACTCAGAAACCTTTGCCACATAAGTTTTTCATTTTTTACTCAGTTTATGTAGTAAAAAGATCCATTCTAAGATAATCCTTCTGCATTAAAATTCCTGTGGTGGGGACTGGAGAGATGGTTCAGCAATTAAGAGCACTGGCTGCTCTTCCAGAGGTCCTGAGTTCAATTTCCAGTAACCACAGGGCGACTCACAACCATTTGTGAAAGCAAATTTTTCTCTGTCTTTTTTTTTTTTTGTAAAGGTACAATGAAGAGACAATCTTTTAAATCATTAACTATAAGAGGCCATCCTTTAGGTAATAGGATAGGCAAAGGAATGTGAGACTGTAGAGAGCCTTGTTGGCTGAATCACCTTATTAAAGCTCTTAGATCTGTTACCATTCTCCATTTTCTAGATTTCTTTTTAACAACAAATACAGGAGAATTCCAAGGGATGGTTGATTCTTCAATATGCTGAGCATCTAGTTGCTCCTGTACCAGCTCTTCTAAAACCTCCAGTTTCTCTGTTATTAAAGGCCACTGCATAACCATGCAGGTGTTTCACTAAACTCTTTTAAAGGTAGGGCTGTTGTGCCTTTGGAAAATCAGCAGCTTTTGTGTGCTCTGTTCTTGTACAACTTGAATGGTCCACAGCTGTTCTTTATAATATCATGTAATATTTATTCCAGAGACATATATTTATTTATGGTTTGTTTCTAAGCTTGGGAGAGTGGTAATCTGAGTTCTCCATTGCTGCAACAAATCACAGATTCCCCACAAATTCATTCCTATGTTAGCTACATATGGTTTTAGTATTTGTCTGTCCTTCTGGCACTATATATTTGACTCATCTCGTGCTCTTCTTTACCTGAGATAAAGTTCCAATCTCTGAAAACTGAGCATTTTCATCCTGAAGAGGCCAATTTGGATGCCAAGATTCTGATGAAATTATTGTTACATCCACACCTGTTTCTACCAGACCTCCAATGACAGTGTCATTTATTCATACTTTTAATTTTGGTCTTTGTACGTTTATAAAAGTTTGCCAAAATACTCGCTTTATGGTTTCTCTTGAATTTTTTTGTTCTCTCTTCTATAGCTGTTCTATTATCCACAGCAGTATTGTTTCTTACAATAGGCGTTAGGTTCTTTAATTGCTCTGGGATGGAGTTTCCTCTACCGTAGCAGGAAATGACTGAACTGGATTTGGCATAGGGGCCTGCAAGAGGACCCTCATGGAGTTTCACAAAGGCAAAGGGTTACCTTGAATATCCCTTGTTGACCTATATTCATTAGTCTAATGCTTGCCTTTATCACCTTTTCCACATAACAGAAGGGAAGGGGCATTTTGAATGGATTATGCTTAGAAAAAAAACATTGTTTCTAGGAACGGCCTGCTTATGGTTCCTTTTAAAGTAGCCGTGTTTGCCACAATAGAAACACATGACATTTTGATTTTTCTTCAAATCTCTGGAAATCATCTCTTCTATCTAAATATCATCATGGTCATGAGATTCAGTATTAATTTTGTCTTGGATCCATTTAATGGCCTGATTATCCTTGGCATTGAGAACTATCATTTTCAAAAGGCAGAGATTTAATTATTTGTCTGGATTCTAAATTTGGTAACATTGTGTTTACTACTGAAGTCAGTCTTTGTGAGACATCTGTAAAGGCTCCCTTTGGGCCCTGTATGACTTTAGTAAATCACTCAATTTTCTTTCCTATTTCTCCTATTCTGTCCCAAGCATTCAAAGCTGCTGTGCAGCATAAATCCAGGGTGTGGTCGTCACATACGGATCACCTTTCTATAGTAGCATAGTCTCCTTCTCCAAGAATTTGATCTTAGATTTCCCTACCTCTCGCTTTACTCTGTTGTTCAATAATCTTACCCTCTTCTCTGAACCAGGTACTCCACTGTAACTGTGGACCAGGCTCTAAAACACCTTTAGACAATCCCATCCAGTCTTTAGGGATAATTCTATTACAAGCTAATCACAAGTTTAACATTTGCTTCACAAGGAGACTATTGCTTCCTTGAATCTCCTTAAATCTAACTTTGACACAGCATTTGGCAGTTCTGTTAGGTTACTGGATATATTAAGGTTAGTTGTCTGAAAACCTTAGGCTGTTCCTCTCAATTCTTTTTTGTTGTTGTTTGTTTGTTTGTTTGTTTTTGTTTTGTTTTTCAATACAAGGTTTCTCTGTAGCTTTGGAGCCTGTCCTGGAACTAGCTCTTGTAGACCAGGCTGGTCTCGAACTCACAGAGATCCACCTGCCTCTGCCTCCCGAGTGCTGGGATTAAAGGCGTGCACCACCACCGCCCGGTCTTCCTCTCTGTTCATATAATGCAACGCTGAAATTGGTTCTTCATTAAATTCCTCTGTCTGGGTTTGAATACTTCTGTGATCTGTTTTATTAGGCTTTTCTAAGGTCTGTATCTTAGCAATCAGATTAACCAACTTTTTTGGTGATAAGACAAAAATGATAAAGCTGATAATGTTTACAATTGACATTACATAAATCCCGTCTAAGTTAGATATCCTCTTATTCATTCTATTTTCAAAGTGTCTAGCATATTATCATGCTGAGACATAAATTCCTCCAGTGAAATAATGTTTTCTATTTATTTTATTTTATTTATTTATTTGAAACAGGGTTTCTCTGTAGCTTTGGAGCTTGTCCTGGAACTTGCTCTGTAGACCAGGTTGGTCTCGAACTCACAGAGATCCGCCTGCCTCTGCCTCCCGAGTGCTGGGATTAAAGGCGTGTGCCACCACCGCCCGGCTGTTTTCTATTTTTTAATGTGGGAAAAGAAAACTCTCTTTTTAACTAATTCCTCCTTTAAGAATTCCCAATTGTCTTACCGCAGATGCCGGTGAAGGTGTGACGTTTATTGCTGCTGCGTACAACAGTTAAAGCCTGACTGCATTTCAAGGCAGCTATGTAGTTTGGCAGCAGCCTGAGAAGGGGGTTCAGGGAGGGCCTGACAGGAGAGAAGAAAGATTGATTCCAGCAGCTTGTAGCTCTGGCCTAAGCCACAGGAACATGACTTTTTTTATGAATCCATAGCCCAAATGTTAGATGCCAAATGTAGCATAAATAATAAAAACCCAGAGACAGATATTGCAGTTCAACCTGAAGTTCAGAAATCAAAGCAGTTGGCAACTGCCCTTACCTCTAGCTCAGATCGAACATGGACGATCCTGCCTCCAGGAATCCTCAGACCGAGACTGAGAGTGAGACCCGGCTCCTTCCATCTTCTAGTCCTCTCTAGTGCTAGGACTAGAGGTGTGCACCACCACCTCCCAGCCTCTCTGGCTGACTAGTGTGTGGCTGCTTTGCACTGGTCTTCAGGCAAGCTTTATTTATTAAAGCACATAATGTACCAGTATAACTGTGGCTGATATTTCATTATATAATGCTCTTGAGAGTTCCTTATTTGTGTGTTAAAATAACTATCTATGGCCTGTGGCAGCAGCATTGGGGCATACCTTCAATCCGAGCATTTAGCAAGCAGAGGAAGGTGAATCTCTGCGAGTTCGAGGCTAACCTGGTCTACAGAGTAAGTTCCAGGATGGCCAAGGCTACACAGTGAAACTCTATCTTGAAAAACCAACAACAGCAAACTGTCTATGTGAGGGTGTGTTCGTGTGCAGACACTGGGTGTCTTCCTTGATTTCTTTCCACCTTATTCTTTGAGACAGGGTCTTTCATTGAACTTGGAGCTTGCTGAGTAGGCTATACTGGCTGGCCAGTGAGCTCAGAAATTTACCTGTCTGTTGTTTCCTCATCACTGGGGTTACAGTAGACCCAACCGTTGTCTAGCTTTTCTATCCGGGGATCCAGACTCTGGTTATCATACTTGGTTGGTGGCTCTTTTTTTTTTTTTTTTTTTTTT
>JAQHUG010000234.1:208103-220261 GCA_028555095.1 Dicrostonyx torquatus | reverse complement strand
TAATTTACTTTATTTATGGCATATGATGTACTCAGGGGAACATTGTGGAGGTCGGAGGACAGCTTGTGAGTGTCTGTTCCCTCTTTCTACCTTGTGGATCCCTAATATAAACAATGTATCAGGAACTGTGGCTGATACCTTTATCTGATGAGCCATCTTTGTTTATTTGTTTTAAGACAGGGTCTTTCTCTGTAGCCTTGGCTGGCCTAGACCTTTATAGACCAGGTTGGCCCTTAACTCACAGAGATCCTTCTGCCTCTGCCTCAAGTGTGCTGAAATCAAAGTTTTGTGACACTGCAGTTAGTTTGTTGTTTTGACCCTGGCTTGTCTGAACCTCAACATGTTCCCAGCCTAGCCTTGAACTTGTGGGTCTACCTTAGTCCTCAGTCCTTGAACTATAGACATGTTTCTCCCTTCATTCCCTGGTTATTACTTATTATGAGCCATGTTTTCCTCCCTCCTTGAAACTTTGTAATGAACGGGATAACATGTATGTAATAGCTGCTATTTCTCTTTCATAATCATATTCCTTTCAGAGTGGTGGCTCAGAATGAGAGGAGGGAAGAGTGGACATCGCTCCTTGTGACCATTAAAAAACTCTTCATCCAGTATCCAGTGTTGGTGCGACTGGAACAGGCAGGTACTGCATCCATGTGCAGAGGTGCAGTGGGGAATGGAGGCTGGAGATGGAGAAGCAGCTTGTGTGCCATTCCTTTGTGTTTCTGCTTCTGGTCAGGTCTGGTCAGTCGGAGCCAGTTGTTCCTTCTATATGCTGCAGCTCCACAGTGTCCCTAACAGTGTGAGCCAGATGCCTTCCTGGTTTGTTTTGTTTTTTTGGAGTTTTCTTGGGGGTGGGTGTGTCTCTAGACAGGGTTTCTTTGTGTAGGCCTGGCTGTCCTAGAGTTCGCTCTGTAGACCAGGAGGCCTGAAGCTCAGCGATCCACCCACCTCTGCCTCCTGAGTCTTGGGATTAAAGGCATGTGCCACCGCCACCACCTGGCACCTTCCTGTTAGTTTTTAAGAGTTCATTTTTCATGAAATATTTTTCCTTGTCTTATATTTTTGCTCCAGGGGGCTTTCCTCAAGGAGACAATTCTACCTCAGCACAAGGAAACTACCTAGAGGCCATCAATTTGTCTTTCAATGGTGAGTAAGAGCACAATAAGCCAACCTTGTGCTTCCCATGTGGCCATAGACAGCTCAATGTTGATGCGCAAAGCCCCAGACTTGGAGGCCTTCTTCCCATCTACACTTCAAATGAACTCAAAGTAGCACATTCTAATTGAATGGTCATAATGACTGCTCTTTGGCTCGTGGGCCTTCTGTTGGACATTCAGCTTAGTGTTTTTTCTATCGCTTGTGGCAAAGAGCTGACAGGGTTCCTGCCTGGTAGACTTTTTATTTCTCATTTCATCCCTCAGCTGATTTTAGGTACATTTTTTAAATTTTAGGTTCTGCTTTTTTCTTTCTTTTTTGGGAGGTATGGGGGGCTGAGACATGGTTTCTCTATGTAACTTTGGAGCTTGTCCTGGAACTCACTCTGTAGACCAGGCTGGCCACAACTCACAGAGATCCACCTGCCTCTGCCTCCTGAGTGCTGGGATTAAAGGTGTGTACCACCTGGCTCCATTCTGCTTTTTAAAAGAAAACACATATATTCTTGAGTGTAGAGCCTGAAGTAGGAGAATAATAAGCACGAGGGATATAGAGAAAGTGAGCTCCTAGAGAGACTCTATCCATCAAAAACACAAACACAGGGCAATGAAATGACTTAGTGGGTAAAAGCACCTGATATCAAGTTGAGGACCTGGGTTTGATCCCTGAGATCTTAGAGAAAACTCCTGCAGGTTGTCCTCTGACTTCCACGTGTGCACTGTGGCACTTGAGTGTACACAATAAGTGTGGCATATGTATCATAATTTGATTCTTGGAGCTTTCCGTATAGATTCATTGATGGATGATGTAAGTTTATGTCATAAAACTTAAACTATGGGCCACTATTGGGCACCAGTGAGCGTGATTTATAAAGGATAAAGTGAATGTTTTGTTTTTAAGACACTGCTAAAGTAAAAGGGAAAGGTACATGTGTTTATGCCTTGGTAAAATTCAGGTCAGAATAAGTCACTTGGTATGACTGGAATGAGTGCAAAGTGTACCAAAAGCTGTGTTGTTTGCCTGTGTCTGGTTTCTGAAAAGCTGTGACATCATCACTGGGGGGATTTTTGTTTCTTTAAAGTGTTTGACAAGCACTACATCAACCGCAACTTTGACCGAACTGGACAGATGTCTGTGGTGATCACACCCGGGGTGGGTGTCTTTGAAGTGGACCGTCTGCTCATGATATTGACCAAGCAGCGTATGATTGATAATGGTAACAGTCCTTGGTTTCTACCATCTCCTTGTGTTAATACCCTCCTTTGTCCTGTAACTATGGTGTTCTCGTTGTCTCTTAGGTGATGAAGGGCTTTGCATGGTGATCAGGGATGTCACTAGAATTGAATAGTGGAGGTCTTGCTTCTCTTTTTATAGATCTGGGTAATCAGTGTCTAACCTAAGCAACATTAGAGGAAACAGAAAATGCATGTATTTCCTTCCAGCATAGGTAGCAATGATGAGTTTATAAACTCATCATATAGCAAGTCAGTTTTACCTCATACACTGTTCAGTAATAGTAACAAACTAGAATACTCACCTCTGCTGTTGTCCTCTTGACCTGCCTTTTTTGTCCTTCCCTTTAGGAATCGGTGTGGACCTAGTATGCATGGGAGAGCAGCCTTTACATGCTGTGCCCTTATTCAAGGTAATAGAATTTTAGCTTCCTTCTGAAAGACCAGTTGAACAATTATTAAAATAGAAAAAGTGGAAGTTTCTAGCTTATTCCCTCTCCGGCTTTTTCCTTGCAGCTGCACAACCGTAGTGTTCCGAGGGACTCTCGGCTGGGCGATGATTATAATATCCCTCACTGGATAAATCACAGGTGGGTATCATTGCGAGTACAAGATGAATGTTTTGAATAGTTTCCTTGGTATTGGCTCTTTTAGATTTGTTGTTTTGTATTTTGAGATGGTTTCTCTGTGTGGCCTGGCCTCACACTCATGGCAGACCTGACTCAGCCTCCTGATTGCTGGGATCATATTGTGAGCCATCCAAACCTGTCTTCTTTACTTCTTTATTTGTTTCTTGGCTAGTTGATTGTACTGGGAATTGTACCAAGGGCTTGGTTCTTTTTTGTTGTTGTCATTTTAATATTTACTTTTATTTCTATGTATGCACATGCCGTCTGTATATGGGTGCACACAAAAACCAGGTGAAAGGGTTGGCTCATCTGGAGCTAGAGTTACAGAGCTGCCTGATGTGGGTGCTGGGAACCAAACTCAAGTCCTCTTAAACATTAAACTGTCTCTCCAGTCCACACCTAGGGTTTATGCATAGTACGCAATTGCTCTGCACAGCTCTGTCCTGGGTCTGATAATCACTTCTTTAGACCACTATTTTCTTCTTTCTTTCATTTTTCATTTATTCCTGAGTAACAAGATGGTTGTAAAAATGTATTAGTGTTCTCTGCCCTCACAGGGCATGATGTGATACATCAGAATCCTTGGGATCTGGAGACACTGGTCTTTTTTAACCACTGCTCTATGTGTGTTTGATCCAGCTCTTCAAGAGAGCTTGATAAGGACTAACGTGGTTGACTCCTGCAGCCTCCTCTCCTGCCATTATTTCTCTTTCTTGCTATGGGTGGCAGACATTCTCAGGTCTGGGCTTTTTGGGCTTTTTTTTTTTTTTTTGGTTTTTTCGAGACAGGGTTTCTCTGTGGCTTTGGAGCCTGCGTTGGAACTAGCTCTTGTAGACCAGGCTGGTCTCAAACTCACAAAGATCCGCCTGCCTCTGCCTCCCGAGTGCTGAGATTAAAGGCATGTGCCACCACCGCCCGGCTGGGCTTTTTTTTAAAAAACAAAACAAAACATAGAGGGCCTCTGCCAGTTATTTTCTTGCTTTTCTTCAAGGACCAGCTCCAACCCTTCTCCTCTATGACTCCTTCCTAGTGGCAGTAGATGCTTTTTCTTTGGTACTTTCTGTTCTTTGTGTTGTCATGGGTTGGGCTCTGTAAAGGGCAGAATCACAGAGGCTTATGCCTCCAGCTCAATAGAGCCTTCTATAACATTTTTAAAAATTATTATTATCCTTATTTATGTGTCTGTGTGCATGCTCATATGCCTGCTCATACCTTGGCACACATTTGTAAGGTTTGGTTTCTCCTTCCTTCCTCCATGTAGTTCCTGCAGAGCCAACTCAGGTTATCAGAGTTGTTGGCAAGCAAGTTTACTGAGCAGTCTTGCTGGTCTGGCTTCTACAGTATTTAAGTTTCAAATGTATACCAGAGACCGGCTTGGAAACTCATAACAAATACAGATGTTAGCCTTGTGTGTGTGTCTTTTATCTTTGTCACAAGCTGTGTTCCTATTGGTGCAGTGATTGTTGCTGGTCACCTATATTTATAGGTGAAGAACCAGAAGTGAGCAAGGATTACTTGTTTAGCCATCTGTAAGGATAATGTGGTCCCATTACAAGTATCCCGTTCAATGAATGTCCCTATGTCCCTTACTTCTCTCAGAATCCATAAAATTTTGTATGGATGGTTTTTATGAAAAATTGTAAGCTGGGTGGTGGTGGCATATGCCTTTAATCCCAGTACTTGGGAGGCAGAGACAAGCAGATCTCTTTGGGTTCAAGGCCAGCTGGTCTACAAAGTGAGTTCTAGGCCAAGGCTACACAGAGAAACCCTGTCTAAAAAAAAAAAAGAGAGAGAGAGAGAGAAAGGAAAAGAAAAATTGTATTTTTTTTTGAGGTCTTGTTATGTAGCCAAACTAAAACTGTTGGTTGTTCTGTCTCAGCAATGCTACTATTGAAACTATAAACGATCACATTCAGCACAGATATCATACTTAAAAAAATTTTAGCCAGGCGGTGGTGGCGCACGCCTTTAATCCCAGCACTTGGGAGGCAGAGGCAGGCAGATCTCTGTGAGTTCGAGACCAGCCTGGTCTACAAGAGCTAGTTCCAGGATAAGCTCCAAAGCTACAGAGAAACCCTGTCTCCAAAAAAAAAAAACCAAAAACCCCAAAACTTCTGGGTCTTTTGCCTGTATGTGCACTACATGCTTGCCTTGTGTCCCCAGAGGTCAGAAGAGGGCATTGGGTCCCCTGAAACTGGAGTTACACATTGTGAGCCATCGTGTGGGACCTAGGAATCAAACCTGGTCCTCTGGAAAAGTAGCCAGTACTCTAAATCCTGGAGCCATCTGTCCAGCCCCTGTTTTGATCTGTAGCTCTGAGGGGGAAACAGTAGAAAGCAGGAAAAGATTGATTCAGTGTAGCAACATTGGGAAGACGGACAAAGAGATCCAGCAGACCCTTCCACTCTTTTTTCCAGTTCCTAAAGTGAGATCACAATTTAAACAGAGGACAAGGATGTGCACACCTAAGCTATGCTAGTCAGAGTGTGGTCCTGCCCACCAGTGACCCATCGGACCCGTGGTCATCTGGGTGTTAGTCTCATCCTGGAAGGTGGTTTGATGGATTCTTAGAACTGTTAGAAATTTCTTCCCAGGGCACAAGTCCCACACTGGCAGCCTTTGTTTCTCCATCATGAAATTTTGGTGGAATTCTTTCTTTCTTTCTTTCTTTCTTTCTTTCTTTCTTTCTTTCTTTCTTTCTTTCTTTCTTTCTTTCTTTCTTTCTTTCCCCTTTTTTCTTTTGTTTTCTTTCTTTCTTTTTAAAGACAGGGTTTCACCGGGTGGTGGTGGTGCACACCTTTAATCCCAGCACTCGGGAGGCAGAGGCAGGTGGATCTTTGTGAGTTCGAGACCAGCCTGGTCTACAAGAGCTAGTTCCGGGACAGGCTCCAAAGCCATAGAGAAACCCTGTCTCGAAAAACCAAAAATAAATAAATAAATAAATAAAGACAGGGTTTCTCTGTGTAGTTTTGGGGCCTGTCCTGGAATTAGCCCTTGTAGACCAAGCTGGCCTTGAACTCACAGAGATCCGCCTGCCTCTGCCTCCCAAGTGCTGGATTTAAAGGTGTATAAAGGCATGAACCACCACAGCCTGGCGAATTCTCATTTCTTTGAGGGCTGTGTTTCTATAGTTTTTGAATGAAAGATACAAGTATTTCTTTAGAATATATTCATTGTGCCAGACCAATAACAATAGCAAGTTATAATCCTTAGCTGCTGAGCCATCTCACTGACCCCTGTATTTGTAACTTTTTAATATACATTTAAAAGCACTTATCAGTTAAAAATCACTATCAATTATACTGTATTTCATGGTTTCGAGTTTAGTTCAGGAAGTGTGAAAAGTAACTATAGAATATATGGAAATACATGAATTCCAATTAAAGTTCTGCATTTTTCTCAAAATTTACTTTATAGTAACTTAGAAGATTCCCAAATTACCACTTGTTTTTCATCCTACATTGGTTTTCTGGTGCCATTCTGATGCAGGATGGAACCATTTGTGAAGGACTTTTAAATCTGAGAATTTAGGGGGCTGGAGAGATGGCTCAGTGGTTAAGAGCATTGCCTGCTCTTCCAAAGGTCCTGAGTTCAATTCCCGGCAACCACATGGTGGCTCACAACCATCTGTAATGAGGTCTGGTGCCCTCTTCTGGCCTGCAGACATACACACAGACAGAATATTGTATACATAATAAATAAATAAATATTTTTTAAAAAAATCTGAGAATTTAAAGGGACTGAGACCTGTTCCTCAAATTTCATTGTGAGCCTCATGAAAAAACAAAACAAAACACCTGAAACCCCAATGAAAGATTGCTTGTGACCCTGAAAAATAACGATTTCATGATTCAACTTAATAGAAATCCATTTTTCTGTCTCACATTACCTTTTAACTCAGTGGTGTGTTTGCATGTGTGTGTGTGTATTTATATGAGTGCACGTGTGTCATTCATTATTAATGAACACATCAGTAATAGCCTCAGAATACCCAAAATGTATCAGCATTGCTTTAAGAAAAAGAAATTAGTGGCTGGAGAGATGGTGCAAATGTTAAGAGCACTGGCTGCTCTTCCAGAGGTCGTGAGTCGAATTCCCAGCAACCACATGGTGGAGCACAGCCATCTGTAATGAGATCGAGATCTGGCGCCCTCTTCTGCCTACAGGCATACATTCAGGCAGAACACTATACATAATAAATAAATAGATCTTAAAAAAAAAAAGGAAAAATAATTAAAAAGCACTTCCATTTGGTGTAATTTACCCAAGATTGAGCCCAGATTTGAATTCTACTTCTCTCCCTGTATCTTTTGCATTTTTCTTTTGGTCTGTTGTATGAGCCTGAATCTGTGCCTGCCTGAATGCTATTTTGTGAATCTCCTTGTGTGTCTGTTTCTTTGTGTCCTTAACAAAGCCCCTTTCTTTCTCTTTTATTGATCAGCATAGAACACATCATATGGTGAAGGAATGAGGGATACTTTACAGACATCTTCAACAGAATTTTATAAGGAATTATGTCACTGAGTCCCACTGACTCAGATAACAAGCAAACAAAACCTATTAAGTAGTATCTGTATATTGTCTTCAACATTTATGGTAAATATTTATTTGTTTTGTAAGGTTTCTTTTGACCTTTATATGCTGTTTCCAGCATTTATTACTATAACACACACATATATGTACACATGCATTATTTATGGGTCAAAGATAAGAAAGAGTCCATAATTTATAGTGTAACTTATAAAGGTTGATTACATGGGAAATACAAGTCGAATAAATTTGATACTTTTTGTACTCTTTCTCTGTTTCTATGTCCCTATCTTTCTGTCTCTGTCTCTCTCTCTCGCTCTCTCTGTATTTTTCTCTCTCTCAGCAGGGTCTCTGTACAGAGCCCTGGCTGATCTAGAACTTCCTCTGCTCCCCTGGTGCTGAGATTAAAGGCATGTGCAGCCGTGCCCTTTGATACATTGTTCTCTTAGAGTCGTCCTAACTATTAACTGTGACCAGGAGGTCAAGCAGTTCCAGCCTTTTAGAATGTAAGAGATATTTCATTATGTGTATGAGGGTGTGTGTACGTGTGTATGTACATACTTGTGGAGGGCAGATGTCAACCTAGGGTCTTCAGGAGCCATTCCCTTTGGTTTTTTTTTTTTTAAATATTTTATTATGTATACAATATTCTGTCTGCATGTATGCCTGCAGGCCAGAAGAGGGCACCAGACCTCATTACAGATGGCTGTGAGCCACCATGTGGTTGCTGGGAATTGAACTCAGGACCTTTGGAAGAGCAGACAATGCTCTTAACCTCTAAGCCATCTCTCCAGCCCTTCAATTTGTTTTTTTGAGACAGGATCTCATTGTTCTAGAATTTTCCCAAGTAGGCTAGGCTAGCCAGCCGGTGAACCACAGGGATCTATCTACTTGTCTGTCTCCCCTGTGCTGGGATTTCAAGCTCTGAGCCTGGCTTTTTGACTTGGGCTCTGGAAATTGAACCCAGGTCCTTACGTTTGCATGAAAGCACTTCACTGACTAAGCTACTCAGCCATTTCTTTTTTCTTGAGACAAGGTTCTGCAGTGTACTCTAGGCTGACCTAAAACTCACAGCATTCCTTCTGCCTCGGCCTTCCAAGTGCTAGGATAATGGACATCTGTCACCCTGCAGGGCTTTCACTCATATTCTTTTCTCTTGATGTCTGGGAGGAAAATAGCAATTTCTACTTAATTTTCTCTTTTATACTACTGGGAGAAGCCCAATCCCAGGGGTTGACTGGACACCAAGTCCAGTGGCAGGTACAGGTGACACTCGTGTGTTCTTATGTACTTAGTGTGTCATCAGGTTGTTCTCATAGCCTGTCACTAATCTGCAGATGCTGCTGCTTTTATTCTGTTGGCTTAGCTTTTTGAGGCAGGGTCTCACTTGTAGCTGTGACTGGCCATCAAAATCAGACTGGTCTTGAACTCACAGAGATCCACCTTCCTTCCTCAGTTTCCCAAGTGTTGAAAAAAAGCGTGTGCCACCACACCTGGCTTCATTTTTAATTTTCATTTGTTTATAGTCAGAGATTTTCTAGAAGATAGAATTAGGGCAATGTCTCAAACATTATTTGCAAGTTTATGACTGAGAAAAGATAATACAAGAAGGTTCAAGGTCCCTGAAGAATGGAAAGGCAGTATAATTTCTGTGTGTTTATTCTGCACTTGGGAGTAAGGCTGGGGTCTCCAGTTAACATAGGTTTATGACATGGTTATATTAAGATTATTTTCAGAGGAATTGGAATTGGATGATTTCTGCTATCTCTTCTTGAGCGCTGTGTTTTTGTTTTATTTTGTCTTGTTTAACTAAGTGCCAACCAGTGAGTGAATATTAAGAACTTCCTGTGGGGGCTGAAGAGATGGCTCAGTGGTTAACAGAGCTGGCTGCTCTTACAGAGGACCCGGGTTCAATTCCCAGCACCCACATGGCAGCTCACACATGTCTGTTCTGCCTGTTCCAGGGGATCTGACACCCCCACAGAGACATATATGCAGGCAAAACACCAATGTACATAAATTAAAAATAAATAAATTAGAAAAAAAAAAGAGAACTTCCTGTGGACCTAGCATACCAAACGTCAGGATGAAAGTATTCTGATGTAAACAGGTTTATTCCTGAAATAGCAGTTAGGACCACTACGCACGATACAGGGAGCCTGTGGTGTATGAGGGGAGAGCGCCAGAGCAGCAGTTGAAATCATTGCTAATGTTGAAGCTGGAGGTCAAAATTTTTACTATTATTGTTATCTGAGAAAATGTCTGGCTATTGTAGCCTTGACTGCCTTTTAATTTACAGAGATCCACCTGCTTCTGCCTTCACAGTACTATGATTAAAGGCGTTTATGACCATGCTTGGTTGGTGTGTGTGTAGGTCAGAATAACTTTTGGAAATTGATTCTTTCCTTCCACCATAGGTTGCTGGAGTTCACACTGTCAGGTTTGCACAGTGCTTTTACCCACTGGGCCATCTCACTGTGAGCCTAAACAAAACCAGACACAGCCAAGCTGGTCTTACTTGGGATTGTAGTTTGTTTTTTAAAAAAAATGTGTGTGTATATACATATAAAATTGTGTTCTGCCTGCAGGCCAGAAGAGGGCACCAGATCTCATTGCAGGCAGTTGTGAGCCACCATGTAGTTGCTTGGAATTGAACTCAGGACCTCTGGAAGAGCATCCAGTGCTCTTAACCTCTGAGCCATTTCTCTAGCCCCTACAGTTTATAAACAAACAAAAAACATTGTTACTGGAGAGATGCCTCAGCAGCTAAGGATATTGGTTGCTCTTCCAGAGGACCTGGGTTCAATTCTTAGCACCCACATGGCAGCTCATAACTGTCCAACTGTCTGTAACTCCAATTCCAGAGGATCTGACACCCTCATACAGACATACATGTAGGCCAAACACCAAATGCACATAAAAATAAAAAAATAAATTATAGATTAACAACTTTTTTTTTAAAAAACAGTTTCTACACATCCAAAAGCCAGCTGTTTTGCAACAGTTTCACCCCACGGATCAAACTGGCGGGAAAGAAGGTATGTTTCCCCAGTCTGAGCTGCGTTCAGGGGCTACACACAACTGTGTGTACTGTCATCTCCAACCTCCCGTCTCCAGGGTCATAATAGGATTTAAACATTTTTGTGTTGAAACTTTATAGAGAAGCTGGGGCTGTAGGCCAGCATAGAACACTTACCTTAAGTGTGCACATGCCTGGGATTCAGTCCCTGGATAAGGCTGTGAGAATAAGATATAAAGTGGAGACTAAAGGACTTAGCAGGGTGGGCAGGTGTCACGTGTTAACACCCAGTTTTCATACGTTACTAGATAGGCAGGACACGGTCTTTACCCTGGGGAGTAGTACACAACATCCTGTGTTCCCTTTGCTTCTGTCAAATAAAATATTAAATATCTATTTAATTTTTCAGCCCGCTTCGGAAAAAACCAAAAATGGCCGAGATACATGTGAGTTTTTTGGGTTTTTTTAAATTTGTTTTTTAAGACAGGGTTTCTCAGTGTAGCGCTAGCTGTCCTGGAACTCGCTCTGTAGACCAGGCTGGCCTTGAACTCACAGAGATCCACCTGCCTCTGCTTCCCCAGTACTGGGATTAAAGGCGGGCGCCACCACTGCCCAGTTACTGCTATACTATTTTAATGTCACTTTGACATTTATGTTATTCAGTCTTAACCTGATGGTTGGGTTCTTATTCCATCTTTCCCTTGGTAGATAGCCCCAATGCCTTGCAGATTTTGATGATCCTCTATAGGTGTCTCTATGTTAGAACTGTGTTTTAATTGTATTATTTGTGTTTTACAGCTCTTGGGACTCCAAAGGAATCTGAGAACACCCTGCCCATCCAAGTAGATTATGATGCCTACGACGCTCAAGTATTCAGGCTGCCTGGACCATCCCGGGCTCAACGCCTTGCCACCTGCAGGTTTTCTGTCATACTCCTCTGGGGGTACATATGAGATGATTTAGGGATCCCAGGCCTGTGCCACAAGTCTATAACCTGACAGTCAGGAGGCAAAGGTGGACGGATTCCAAAACTAAAGCCAGCCTCAACTATATAGTGAGACTATATTTTAGGAAGAAAGAGCAGTTAAGAAAACTTGAGAGGTGCTTGCTTCATCAGCACATTGACTGCATTGGAACAGCACAGAGAAGATTAGCATAGCCTCTGTGCAGCAGTAACACAAATTCGTGAAGGGTTACATATTTTTTTTTTAATTCCAGCATTTGTTTATATTAAAACAGACAATTAGAAAGCAAAATGACGGCTGGAGAGATGGCTCAGTGGTTAATAGCATTGCCTGCTCTTCCAAAGGTACTGAGTTCAATTCCCGGCAACCACATGGTGGCTCACAACCATCTATAATGAGGTCTGGTGCCCTCTTCTGGCCTGCAGACATACACACAGACAGAATATTGTATACATAACAAATAAATAAATAAATAATCCAACTTCTCTTTAAAAAAAAAGAAAGCAAAATGAAAATCTGAGGGACCTTTATGAGAGCAACCTTAAAAATGTTTAAATTGGGGCTGGAGAGACAGCTCAGTGGTTAAGAGCATTTGTTACTCTTTTTTTTTTTTTTTTTTTTTTTTTTT
>JAQHUG010000234.1:184998-203968 GCA_028555095.1 Dicrostonyx torquatus | reverse complement strand
GGAAAGTATAAAAAGACAAGATCTCCTGAGTAAATTGGGAGCATAGGGACATTGGGGGAGGGGAAAGGCAGGGAGGGGAGCAGAAAAAAATGTAGAGCTCAATAAATATCAATAAAGAAAAAAAAAGAAAAAAATTGCTCTGTGTTGTTTTGGCCAAATAATAATTTCTAATTGTGATAGATTTAACCACTTCTGGATCTTATGTGGTTTTCTTTTTTTTTTTCTTTGCCGGGCAGTGGTTTTGCACTCTTGTAATCCCAGCACTCAGGAGCAGAGCAGAGGCAGGCAGAGCTCTGTGAGTTTGAGGCCAGCCTGGTCTACAAAGCGAGTTCCAGGACAGCCAGAGCTGTTACACAGAGAAACCTTGTCTCAGAAAAAAAACAAACAATTTTTTTTGTTTTGTTTTAATATAGGGTCTTATTCTATACCCCAGGGATTCACTGTAGCCTAGAATGGCCTTGAACTCCTGGTGGTCCTCCTGCCTCAGCCTCTCAAATGCCAGGACTACATGTAAATCACCATGCCCTTTTTTCCCCCTGCTCTTGAGATGAAATCTTTGTTGTTCAGGCCAGCATTATTTCCCATATTGAGGGTTTTAATATGATGATCATCACTGATATTTTAATTCAAAGTTGAAGTATCGTTTTCATGGTAGTATTTTGTCTCTTGCATATTAGGTCTGTGAGAGAGCAGGAGAATCATAATCGCAAAAGTGCCAGCTCCTGTGATGTCTCATCCAGCCCTTGCCTACCAAGCCGTGCACTGCCCACTGAGGAAGTGAGGAGCCAGGCTTCTGATGACAGCTCCCTGGGCAAGAGCACCAACATCCTGATGATCCCTAACCCCCACTTGCACCAGTATGAAGTCAGCAGCTCGTTGGGATACACCAGCACCCGAGGTCAGAGTGCTAGAGCACAGACAGCTGGGGAGGTCTGGGGACAGTGTTTTTGCTGGGGAATGACAGGGCCTGATGGGAGCGATGTGTAAGTCTCATATTTTTGTTACTTTCATGCCAGTGAATCGGTGCAAATCATATTAGGTGTTGGATGTGTACTACACTATTATGTTGTCTCTAACCTTTTGTACGTCATCTACAGTCTTTTTATTTAGGCTTAGGGCCTAAGGGGTTTGTTATTTTCTCATCTCAGATTGTGCCATACTTAAAATAATTCTGTCCTCTGTAATTGGTTTTGCATATTTATGCCCTTTTCTTTGCAGTAATGGAGATTAAACTCAGGGCAAGTGCCATACCCATGAGTTATATCCCAGTTCTTTTTGCATTTTTTTTTTCTATTTTGTGACAGGGTCTTGCTAAGTTGCCCAAACTGGACTTGAACTGTCCCTATAGCCTAGATAGTCCATGAGCCTGCCATCCTCCTCAGTCTTCAGAATTAGTTGCAGTTATAGAGCTTGTCACCAGGCCCAGTTCATATTAAATCCATCGATTTCCGTATCTATACATTAAGCAAACTGTGGATTGAATATATATATATATATATATATATATATATAAAATATTTGTCGGCTGGAGAGAAGGCTGAGAGATTAAGAGCACTGGCTGCTCTTCCAGAGGTCCTGAGTTCAATCCCCATCATCCACATGAGTCACAACCATCTGTAATGAGATCTGGTGCCCTCTTCTATCATGCAGGCAGAACATTGTGTTTATGATAAATAAATAAATAAATCTTTAAAGGAAAAAGATTTGTACTGGTGGCTGGAGAGTTGTCTCATTAGTTAAGAGTAGTTGCTTCTCTTGCAAAGGGCCCAGATTGCATACCCAACACCCACATGATGGTTCATACCTCACCTATAACCCTAGTTTCAGGGGGATTCACTGCCCTGTTCTGATCTCTCCTTAGCGTGCGTCTTGAACCTCTTTTTACCACTCTGAGACCTGACATATGCCTCTGGTCATTTCCTGTATGTAATTTTTATTTATCTGTGTGGGTATGTGCTTGCAGAGGCAAGAGGTATTGGATGCAGGCTAGAGTTACGGGCCCTGTGAGCTTCCTGGCATGAGGTGATAGGAAATGAACCAGGGCCCTCTGCAAGAGCAGTTAGTGTTATTAGTGGCTGAGGCATCTGTCCAGCTCCTTTCTTTTTTAATTTGCTGTCTGTCAGATACTAGGAAACACAGGTGCTGTTCCTCCTGTATCCTGCTTATACAGCTCCAACTGCAACTAGAGTTCCTCTGACTTAAAAAACAAAACAAACCAAGTCAGGCGTAGTGGCACATACCTTAAATCCCAGTAGAGTCAGGTGTATCTCTGTGATTTTATTTATTTATTTATTATGTAGACAGTGTTCTGTCTGCATGTATGTCTGCAGGCCAGAAGAGGGTACCACATCTCATTATAGATGGTTATGAGCCACCATGTGGTTGCAGGGCATTGAACTCAGGACCTCTGGAAGAGCAGCCAGTGCTCTTAACCTCTGAGCCATCACTCCAGCACCCAGGTTTCTTTTCTTTCTTTCATTTTTTTTTAAAACTGGCTGAAAGTTTGAAATTTTAAAAGAGAAAGAGGCAGATATTTATTTAAGTGATTAGAGAGTATAACCTATGTCACCTACATTAACTTAAAAATTACATTTTCTATGTAGAGAATGCTGTTTTAAAATGTTCTTTTTTGATTTTTTGAGACAGGGTCTCATGTAGCCCAGGCTGGCTTCAAGTTCACTTATACTCCTTCCACCCTATGTGTTTTGTGCCTCAAAATCAAACTTAGTGGCAAGTACCTTCCCTGAGCCATCTTGCTGGCCCCTTTTTGAGACAGTCTCATTTTACTATTCCCCAGGTTAGTCTTGAATTTATGGCAATCTCCTTCTGCCTTTACCTCTTTAGTGTTGGGATTATAGATGTGTACCATCCTTCTTTCATTTCTGTTGTAATTAGAGGAGAGGTGTATGTTGTGTTCCCAGCGCCTGGCTCCCAAGCCCCCAGCTGCTGGCCTGCTTAGCCGCTGGTTACTTGCTTATGCCCGAAATAACCACATGAGACCTGTATTAATTTAAATACTGCCTTGCCCATTATCTCTAGCCTCTTCCCGGCTAGCCCTCACCTCATAAACTAACCCATTATAAAAGTCTGTATGTCACCACGAGGTGGGTGACTTACCGGATGGATCTACGGTACTTCCTTCTGCGGCGGGGGCTTCATGGCGACTGGCTCACTTCCTTCTCTCTTCCCAGAACTTCCTTTCTGTCTACTCCGCCCACCTAAGGGCTGACCTATCTTACAAGCCAGGCGGAGTCTTTATTTAACCAGTCAAAGCACAGAAATATAGAAGACCCTCCTACTCCACATTTCTATAGCAATTAGTTAGGCCATATTCTTTCTTTCTTTTTTTAAATGTTTATTTATTATGTGTACAATATTCTGTCTGTGTATATGCCTGAAGGCCAAAAGAGGGCACCAGACCTCATTACAGATGGTTGTGAGCCACCATGTGGTTGCGGGCAATTGAACTCAGGACCTTTGGAAGAGCAGGCAGTGCTCTTAACCACTGAGCCATCTCTCCAGCCCCATATTCTTTCTTATTTGCTAAATTCAAACATCAATTTATTAATTTAGTATATTCTGTATGATTCAGAGAATGATCTATGGCAGCTGTACTTTCATTGTGAATGAGTGAGTTTATTACTAACTAAGTTTATAATTTACTAAGCTGGAAAAGTAAAAGAATAAATAACAAGTAGATGGAAGCACCAGACAGACAGCAAAATATTTTCAAATCGGTTTGCAACATCCAGCAGAAATCAACTGGTGAAATTGAGGCAATCAGTTGGAATTTCCAGTTCAGTCTATAGATGAGCTTTTGGTTTTCTGTCCCTGCCACAGATTTTTGTTTGTTTGTTTGAGGCAAGGTTTCTCTGTGTAGCCCTGACTGTCTTGGAACTTGCTCTGTAGACCAGGCTGGCCTCGAACTCAGTAAGATCCACCTGCCTCTGCCTCCAGAGTGCTGGGATTAAAGGCGTACACCACCACTGCTCAACTCAGATTGGTCTTTTAATTGGCTATTTTTCTGCCTGCTACACTCCTGATGTTGGAATTACACCACTATGTCTAGTGACAGGATTTTTGTGGTGATTTGATGGTGATTTGGTTATTCTATAATTGTATGCAAATTATAAATCAGGTTCAAAGGTGAAATATTACAATGATATAGAAGGTTTCATGGTAGATATTAGATATTTGTGATTGAACTATTTATTTAAAAATTATGTGTGAATGAGTATGTATATTTAGAGGACAACTTTGTGAGTACATGCGTGTTCACATGTGGAGGTCAGAAGACAACCTTGAATTTTGTTTTTAATGTACCTTACACTTTTTGTTTAAACTTGTGTTTTTTGTGGCTGGCAAGATGGCCAGCTAGTAAAGGAATTTTCCTGATGCCCTGAATTCTATCCCTGGAGCTCAGATTAAGATGAAAGGAGAGAACCAACTCCACAGAATTTAGCTTTGAGTCTCTGCGTACTGTACTTTGACACTCATGCCTTCACACACTGTAATAATAAATAAAATTAAAAAACAGTATGGCTTTTGATTAGCCTGTTCTTTGCCAAGCAAGCTAGGTTAGTTGGCCAGTAGCTCCAGGTATCTGTCTCCACTTTCCATCTCTCAGTTGCTAGGATTACAAGCATGTACCACTAAACCAGTTAGTCACAGAAATCCAAACTCAGATCTGCATACTTGTGGGGCAAGCACTGAGCCATGTTCTTAGGAATCCTTTGTTGTTGTTCTCATCCGTTTTCAGACAGGGTCACACTGTAGCCTCAAACTCATGGTGGTCCTTCTGCTTCAGCCTACCAAGTGCTGAGATTACAGATAGAAGCCACCATGCCAGGTTAAAACATTACTTGATGCCACTTTTTTTCCTTTCTTTATTGATATTTATTGAGCTCTACATTTTTCTCTGCTTGCCTCCCTGCCTCTCCCTTCCCCCCTTCAGACTTTCCCCAATGTCCCTATGCTCCCAATTTACTCAGGAGATCTTGTCTTTTTATACTTTCCCACGTATATTATGTAAGTCTCTCTTAGTGTCCGTATTGTTGTCTAAGTTCTCTACGATTATGGTTTGTAGGCTGATGCCACATTTTTAAGTTGTTTATCTATCCTGTGCACACTGGTGGTGTTCTTGCATGTATGTCTATGTGAGGGTGTCAAATTCCATGGCTCTGAATTACAGACAGTTGTGAGCTGCCATTTGGGTGCTGGTCCCATGGAACAGTAGACAGTGCTCTTAATTGCTAAGCCTTCTCTCCAGCCTCCCTTGATGCCACTTTCTAATCAACATAGTTGTTTCCTGAACATGGGATGCACAAAAAGGGACTTGGTTCCCATGGGTTTCAGTTTTTAGGTCCTTAGATCAGGTTACATAACTTATTGCCTTCATCTCTCTTCTAGGCCATTGTACATGACAGGTTGAATCTAAATATTACATTTCCTGGCCTAGCCAAGCATGAACACATTCTTTATTCTTTTTTCTTAAGAACATTTCTTCAATTGAGCACAGTGACATGATTGCTTACACTTCTCTTAGTACAGACTTGATGGGGGGATCTTCTTAATCATTGAGGACCTTGATTCCTTTCGTCCTATGATGCCATCACCTTCAGCACTTGTCAGGGACCATCGCCCCAACATAGAAACTGGTGTTTTTCCCCAAAAGTGTTCCCGGAGGCACGAGGAAGAAACAGGCTTTCACACCATCACCGTTCAAAGGCCGTTTCGGACTTCTCTTGTCCTTTACAGCGTGACCTTGCGTTTATTGTCTCTCCCAAGCCATTCCTGCTCTGAATGCTCTCCCAACTCTTGAGGAATTTTCCATTCATATTCCTTTTCCGGGGCACCTCCCCCAGCACACACACACCTGCATTCCTTCACCAGTTTTGGAGTCAGCGACCTCACATCGAGCAATCTACAAATGAAAAGGAAGGCTGGAGCAAAACCCTCATCTATTGTCTTTCTAAATTGTTAGCTTTCAGCTACGAAGCTGCATGGCGTCCTCAGGCTGGCGGATATTGGAGCCCACAAGCACTGATTTCCAGAGTTGCCACAAAAGAGGAAAAGATAATGAAGATGGTGCTTACAGCTTTTTGCTGGAACTCATGTCATTTGGTTTTAGAGCAAATAGAGAGTCTAGCCTTGTATGTGCAAAACAAAATGGGTTTAGTGAGCTAGTCTGTTCACCAGACACACCTTTCACTTATTCGTTGAGGCAGTGTCTTACTGTATGCTGCCTTGGCTGACCTGTAACTCTCTTTGACCTCAGATCTGCCTGTCTCTGCCTCCCAAGTGCTCTCACTAAAGGTGTGTGGCTGTCACAGCTGGCTCAAACATTTATTTTTACTGTTTTGCCCTCAGAGAGAATATTTTCACCCCATCCCCATGGGAAATAACTATAGTCCTATCCTTACTCATTGCATCCAGCTCAGTGTTCACGGTCTACCTGCAAAATATGGGATTCTATTAGGTTTGTGTGTTTCTTCATTGGGTCTTGGCTCCAAAATATTTGAAAAATAAATAAATCTAAGCATGTTTTATTCATTTCTCTTACTACCTGATAAAATGACATCCTAGATTTGCTTGTCTTGACTCATCTAATTTCATTGATTTCATTGTGGATTCATAATTCTGATTTCATTGTGGATTTGTGCTTTGTCTTTGTGTTTGCAGCAGATGTCTTGGAGAACATGATAGAACCCCCACAGCGGGACTCGAGTGCACCAGGAAGGTTCCATGTGGGCAGTGCAGAGTCTATGCTACATGTTCGGCCTGGTGGATACACACCTCAGAGAGCACTGATTAACCCCTTTGCCCCCTCAAGAATGCCCATGAAGCTCACATCCAACAGAAGGCGCTGGATGCACACTTTTCCTGTAGGTAAGTTGGCTGCTCAGGAAAGAGGCTTGGATTCTGAGTTCCTAGCTCTGGTCCTTAGCACTGATCAGCTGTTGGTGGTCAAGTGCCTCAAGGTCTGTGAACCTCTTGGCCCCATCAGTGAGGGGGACATGCCTGCTGGGCTTTTCACAGGGTCCTCAGGAGATCTTTGAAGACACACTTGAGAGCAAACTTTGTAACTGACCAGCTGTGTTAACTAACGGGTTTTCTTTTTTTGTTTGTCCCTTTGAAAAGGGCTGTGCTGGTCATCAGCTTTCCTGTTCCTCATCTTCACCCATTGCTTCTCCAAGCTGCGTTTATGCTACTTTGTCATTTCTCAGGAGTCTCTGAGGAGTGAAGAAAAAAACAATTACTTTTACTTCACTATTTTTCCTAGCCAATCTTTTTACTCTGCCTCAAGAAGATGGCAGTAAGGGTTCATAAAGCTTAGTTAAAGTTAAACTTCAGATTCATAGGTTCTTGGCAGGGCCAGGAAGGAACAGATGTGGTTTTTTTGTTTTATTTACTAGGAATGATCTTAACGAATGATTAGAAATGCCTAGTTGTTTTCTTTCACATTTGATTTTACTGTTTAAACTTAAATAAAAAACGTGAAATAAATCTGGTTTATTTGGCTGTAACTGGAGGCCATTCCAAACCTCTTTTTTTTTAATTTATTTATTTGTTTGTTTATTATGTATACAGTGTTAGTTTCCATGTCTGCCTACATGCCAGAAGAGGGCATCAGATTCCATCTAGATGGCTGTGAGCCACCATGTGGTTGCCGGGAACTGAACTCAGGACCTCCGGAAGAACAGTCAGCATTCTTAACCTCTGAGCCATCTCTCCAGCCCCTCCAAACCTCTTTTGTCCCTTATTTCTGTTAGAATCACACAAATTATTTCTTTCTGGTTTTGTTCTCTTTTTTTTTTGTTATTTCTACCAGTTTTATTTTGAGGTATCTCTGTTTCTCATTTTTGTACTTGCTTCTGCTTTTTATTTATTTTTGAGGCAGGGTCTCTTATAGCCCAGGGTAGTGTTGAACTTGCCCTGTAAGGAGGATGATCTTGAACTTAGGATCACTACAACTACAGCCTGTTCATCTCCAGCTCCAGACCAGGCTGAAATCAATCAATCTGTGTGTGTGTGTGTGTGTGTGTGTGTGTGTGTGTGTGTGTGTGTATGTGTGTGTGCTTTTGCACTCTCCTGCATGTGCATGCATATAGAGGCCAGAGTGTCTTCTACTACTCCTAGTTTTGGAGACAGGCCCTCTTATTGAACCTAGAGCTCACTGATGGGCTAGAGTAGCTTCCCAACAAGCCCCAAGAATTCTCCTGTTCTATCTTCCCAGCACTGGGATTATAGGTACATAATGTCATGCCAGCTCATGGAAGCTGGGGATCTGAACTCAGGGCCTCATGCTTGCTTGGCAGGCGTTTTACTGATTGAGCCATCTTACTAGCTCTTAGGCTAAAACCTCCTAAGAGAACTTTCTATTACGACCTTCAGTCCTTTTGCTTTTCCTAACACACATTCATGCCCACATTGCTACAGAATAGCAGCAAGTGCAGCTAGTCTACAGACACTGTTCCCTCTGTTTATCCTCTGGAGACCTGGCCCTCTGATCACTAAGACCCTTCTTACCCAAGCTCTTCATCTCCACATACACTTCTACCTCTTTTACATTTGGATTTCGTGGATATTTCTTCTACCCAGATAAATTTCCTTTAACTCTTGGTAACCTTATTTAACCCTCTAACGCGTATGTTTTTGGGAAGTGCCTTTTAATAGACATGGCTAATTCCAGCCTCTCCTGCTCTGTTTTTTTTTGTTTTTTTTTGTTTTTGTGCATGAGCACCCTAGATTCCTAGAGTGACACTCTTACTTTCTGAGTTTTTTTCTTTTTTTGAGACAGGTTTTCTCTGTGTAGCTCTGACTGTCCTGGAACTCACTTTGTACCCTGTAGCATAGAGATCTGCCAGCCTCTGCCTCCCAAGTACTGGAACTAGAGTGTACACCACCATACCAAGATTGTTATTTTTTTTCTTTCTCTCTGTCTCTCTTGCTCTTTCTTTTTTCCTTTGTGTAGCCCTGGCTGTCCTGGAACTAGCTCTGTAGATCTGTCTGACCTTGAACCCACAGAGGAGCCTGCCTCTGCCTCCTGAGTGCTGGGATTAAAGGTGTGCGCCACCACCACCTAGCTTGTTATTTCATTTTTATTTCCTTCTCTTTTCATCTTTTTATCGTCTTCTACTTGTCTATTTCTGTATGGCATCTTCATAGTATTTCTGAAACCGAGAATTTCAGCATATAGTCCCAGTTACAGTGTGTGCAGAAAAGTCCTCTGGGGGAGCCTGCAGGGGCCTTGTATAATATTCCTCCTACTGTGCTCTTACAGACCTCTCCAGTGTCCCAGCAGTTGGAGAGAAGGAAGAGTATGTTTTTGTTCAGGTTGGAGTAACATTCAGTGGTTCTTTGTCTGGGTAGGACCATCTGGAGAGGCTATTCAGATCCATCATCAAACGCGGCAGAACATGGCAGAGCTTCAAGGCAGCAGGCAGAGGGACCCCACCCACTCCTCTGCAGAGCTGTTGGAGTTGGCATATCATGAAGCTGCCGGAAGGTGAGGGTCTGCACAGGGCTCTGGATGGTAGCTGAGGAAATGACACTCCAGTCAGGTCCTGCCATCCCTGGGCAAAGGGTGAACGCAAGCACCCTGATAGTACGCCGGGAACGCCACTGAGACCCTGCTTTACGTTTGTTTTGAGCTCACATTTTGTAAACTTCTTAATTTTCTTCCAAGCTGGGTTAAGAATGAAAAGGAGATAACTCTTTTTCGTCTTAGGGTTTGCCTGTGGAATGCTGGGACAGCTGATACATGCTTCTCTGTGACTTGGCATACTCGTTTTGAACAGAGCTCTGAATGTCTTACAGAGTATCTGGAGAGTCAGTATAGGCAGAAAGCCATTTAAGCCTCGATGAGCGTGACCCTGCTTTACACCTGGACTAACTCCAGGAAGCGCTTTACAAAAAGCAGCCTTGGCCCCATTCTTTGGGCACTGGACATCCTCTTTGTGCAGGGTATTCATGTGGAGGTCTGGACAGGGTGTGGTCCTCTTCACTAGGTTACCTCTGGCACATCCATTCAAGCATTTTATATCCTTCCTTTGTTATTAAGGGAGAGGCGTGGGGCAGAAAGGGGAAGTGGTCTAATCATGTAGGTGAGCAGTCAGGGTGTCTGGGGCTTGGCACACAAATAAAACTACCACAGGATGGTTTGAGGTATGGATCCTAAGGGTTGCCAGCCTGTGTGACTGAATATCCAGGCCTGGTTTTCATGTGTCCTCCCCTCTCTCTCCCCTACACACTGGGTACAGGGTGCGCAGGAAAAATCGTGATGATCTACATTAATTAAGGTGACCTGGCTTTGTTCTCTGCAGGCACAGCACTTCCCGCCACCCTGGTGACAGCATGTCCTTGAACTTCAGTGGAATGGAAGAGCTTTCTGCCAGCCTGCTTAGCAACAGTGGTGCAGGTAACTCATCCAAGAAGTACTAGAGTTGGGATGCTCAGAGCAGGCGCACATCTAGAAGTAACACAAAGGCCAGAGAAGCAGACCATGTCCATTTTGGGGATCATTTCAGCCACAATTTGGAGTGACCTATTTAGAAGCAATACTGTATAATGCATGGAATTATAAATGGACTGCCCATTACATTTTTAGACGAGAACATATTTATCATTGTTTCGTCAGGGAGTCCTGACTGAGAGCTGTGAGGTGTTGAGGGCAGCACCAGAGACCAGCTAGGAGTAGTCTGTTTTAAGGCTTTGGACTGCTCGGCCTGGAAACAATGCACCCTCACGTAGAAATAGTCCATGAGCCGGGCGGTGGTGGTGCACACTTTTAATCCCAGCACTCGGGAGGCAGAGGCAGGTGGATCTCTGTGAGTTCTAGGCCAGCCTGGTCTACAAGAGCTAGTTCCAGGACAGGCTCTAAAGCTGTGTAAAGGGGGATAATGGGGACTGGAGAGATGACTCAGTGATTAAGAGCATTTGGCTACTCTTCCAGAGGACCTGGGTTCAAATCCCAGCACCCACATGGCACCTTACAACTGTCTGTAACTCCAGTTTCCATGGCAAAACACCAATGCACATAAAAAAGAAGAAAGGCGGGGGGGTGGTTAATGACACTGTTCTTTGGTCACTGGTAGGTGACTGACCAAATTCTTGTTGCGCATGGATAAAGTGATTAGGCTTTGAGAGTGAGTTGGCAGTAAAAGAATCCCCAAATGATTTTCATTCTTATTCTATTCATTCATTTTAAATGAGAAACAAATAAAAGTTTAGGGCTGTGGAGGTATTTTTATGTCATATATTCAGGGTACTTAAATTTTACATGCGACAAGATTTTCTAAAGTTGTCTACAGAATGTTACAAAGGCACCATTTTTATCAGTTTGCTAACTAGGATGTTTTTAGGCACCAAAATTTGAGTTTTCAGGCTTTGGTGGGGGGTGGGGGGTAGAAGGTTACTAAGGAGGACTGCTCTGGGGTTCCCTGTACTGTTCCCTGAGCTAGCTTGACTAGTAACCTGAAGCAGGAAGATTTAATTGAACCCAGATGGTAGCAGGCAGCCTCAGGATCTACCCAGAAGAGCCCAGTGACCTGGAGTATCCCAGAGATAACACATGACTCCTTACATGTAGGTTTTGGAATTTTAGTTTCCAGTTGAGAAAGGAGTGTGCTTTCAAAGAGGGTTGATTTGAGGATGTGTGTGAAAGATCTTTAGGTGACATTGTCATATGTTACTGCGAGTTTCCTGCGCATGTGTGCACACAGGCAGGCATTGGAAAAACGCTTGCAGCCTGGCTCTCTAGCCCACCTTTTCCTCTTGGACTAAGTTGTCTGTCTGCCTAACTGATGACTGCTCTGCGCGGCTGACTGGCCCATTGTGGCTGTGATATCATCTGGACTCCTGCTTGGCTGTTAGCCTGCCCTTCCTTCTCTGCTGCCCTTTTCTGATGCTGGCTCCTTGAGGCTTTTGTTCAGGCCTTTGTTGTCTCTGTTCAGGATCATCACAGTAGCTCTTGCTGCTCTGTCCCTTTCTCCTTTAGGGAACTACCCATGCTGTCACCAATGAGGTATTTCAAAATGCAGGTCTGACCAGCTTCTGCCCATGTGCACAGCCTTCAGTAACTCCTCATGACTTTTGACAGCAGTCATCTGTCTCCTGCGTCCCTTTGTGTCTTCACGTGATTCCACGTTAACAAGATGTTGAGTATGGAAAGAGTACAAGCCCTAGAATCTTAGGACATGAGACTCGCTCCACCTCTAATAAGTGATGAGTCCTTTGGGCCAGTTACTACTTTCTTTTCCTTTGTTTTTTTGAGACAGGGTTTCTCTGTGTAGCTTTGGAGCCTGTCCTGGAACTCACTCTGTAGACCAGGTTGGCCTCGAACTCACAGAGATCTGCCTACCTCTGTCTTTACGAGTGCTGGGATTAAAGGCGTGTGCCACCACCGGCTAAGTTACTAACTCTTATACCTCAATTTCTTCATTGTGAAGGGAATATTATGAAAATGTAAAAAACTAAAAATAAATGTTATAACTCATATGAATTCTTAGAATAATGCCAGCCAGGGGCTGGAGAGATGGCTCAGTGGTTAAGAGCGCTGCTTGATCTTCCAGAGGACCTGAGTTCAATTCCTGGCAACCACATGGTGGCTCACAACCATCTGTAATGAGATCTGGTGCCCTCTTCTGGCCTGCAGGTATACATGCAGAATACTAAGACTACTGTATGCATAATAAATCTTTTTTTTTTTTTTAAAAGAATAATGCCAGCCAGACATGGGTGGTCAATAGATGGGGGTGGTGTTAATAATACATGGGGTTTTCTTTTCTTTTTTTGTTGTTGTTGTTTTGTGTTGTTTTTTTTTGAGACAGGGTTTTTCCATATATCTCTGGCTGTCCTGGAACTCACTCTGTAGACCAGGCTGACCTCAAACTCACAGAGATCCACCTTCCTCTGCCTCCTGAGTACTGGGATTAAAGGCATGTACTGCCACCACCCAGCACATGGGTTTTCTTATATCCCAGCTATGGTCTTCATATTTTCTGTGTCATCTTGTCCTCGCCATGTAGAACATGCTCCTTTCCTGTCTGCAAGCCCCATCCTGCCTGAAAACACCCACTGTCCTGATGGTTCAGCTCCAAGGGTGCCTCCTTGTTTGAAGCTTTTCCTTTCCATCTCATGCTTTCCTAAGAGACGCTAGTCATGGTTCACACAGCTCCTGACCCGATCCCATTTGCGCAACTTTGTACATCATAACCCCACTGCTTCCATCTCCCTCTCTTTGCAGACTTAAAGTACTTATTGTTATTTGTTGCTCCAGTGTTTGGCATGCTCATTTACAAATGAAGTTTTATTTCAAAGACTATACTGTCACATGAGAAGCTTTAGAATAACTTACAAAATTATTGTTTAATTCATACTTAAATGTGTGTGTGTGTGTATTCATGTGTATTCTACAGTATTTAGCTTTTTAGAAACTATAGGTTCCTTGGGTTATTTTTGTAGTCGGGGTGATATAGTTATATGGGGTTACTCTTTTCTTGCCTATTCCCTTATGACCTGTAACAGAAGTTTTGAAAAGGGCCGGAGGTCATCAGGAAGTAGTCTTTAACTACATGGGAATTAATTTTCATTTTTGAACATAGGCTACCTGATAAATCATATTATTGAGCACAGAAGGAAATTAGATTAAATCTTTTGAAATTTTATTCCCATATATAATAACCAGTTAGTGTCTAGTCTCTCTTAAGGTATGTCTAGATTTTTTTAAATTTTTATTTATTTATTTTTTTTGTATTTTGAAGCAGGGTTTCTATGTTGCTTTGGAACCTGTCCTAGAACTAGCTCTTGTAGACCAGGCTGGTCTCTACCTCCTGAGTGCTGGGATTAAAGGCGTGTGCCACCTCTGCCTGGTTAGAATCTTATCTTTGTTGTCCTAGCCTTGTCTAAGGTGTTGTGTTTAACTTGGGCGTAGTAGTCTGTTAACTAGTCTTAGCTTTTTCTTTTGCTCTTTCCCCCTGCTCTTTTCTTTTTCTTTCTTTCTTTTTCTTTTCTTTTCTTTTTTTTTTTGAGACATTGTTTCTCTGTGTAATAGCCCTGGCTGTCCTAGAACTCACTTTGTAGACCAGGCTGGCTTCAAACTCACAGAGATCCATCTGCCTCTACTGCCTAAGTGCTGGGGTTAAAGGCGTGCACCACCGCTGCCCAGTGCTTATTTTCTTTCTTTCTTTTTTTTGGTTTTTCGAAACAGAGTTTCTCTGTACCTTTGGAGCCTGTCCTGGAACTAGCTCTTGTAGACCAGGCTGACCTCGAACTCACAGAGATCCCCTGCCTCTGCCTCCTGAGTGTTGGGATTAAAGGCGTGTGCCACCACCACCCGGCGCTTATTTTCTTTTTTAGAAACATGTTTGTTATTTGCGTTTGTGTGTATCTGTGTCTGTGTGAGCGTATGAGCATATGTTGGGGGAGACGCACATGATTGTGTGCATGTAGAGGAAGGAAAGGGTGTCAGGTGTCCTCTGTAATTCTTCATCCATATCTTTGTAGCTGGATCTGTCCTTGAACCTGGGCCTCATACATTTTCAGCTAGATTAGAAGCCAGGGATCCTCCTTCACCCCTTTGGAGCTGGGGTTATAGGCATTTATTTGCAGGAAGGAATGTCTGACTTGATCCGGTGCTGGAATGTGAACTCCAGCTCTCGTGATTGCAGAACAGTGTTCTTAAGTGCTGAGTCGTCTCTCCAGCCCTTTATATTATTTATGTAACAATAACAGATTGATTCAGGGTAAATATTATAAAGTAGAAGTCAGATCAGGACACTTATTTATACAAAGCCCTCTAAGGGCTTCTCAACTAACATTTAGTAGCTAAGGCATTGCAGTTGCAACAGAGCCCCTAGGATCAGGTTTCCCAGGTTAGCTTCAGATCTCATCTGTTTACCCATTTGTTTCTCCCCAGTGAGTCTTCTGTTAGCTCAGACATATTTAGACTCTCTGTCATTTCTCTTGCTGTCCCTTCTGCTGTGTTCTGGCCCCAGTGAGCCTTAGCTAAAATCTATATGCCTAAATTTGCCATACAGTCTTGTTTGAACTTGTTAATCTGTATAATTAATATAATGTCCTCTTTCACTCTCTACAATGCCCCGGATTGGATGACCAATTATGTGATCACCCTCCTACACTACCCATAGCTTGCTCCCTCACTTCTTTCATGGTTGGTTTGTCATTGCTTTTTTTAGGGATCAAACTCAGGACTTTGCACTCTCTAGCCAGGTACTCTGCCACTACGCTGTATCCAGCTCTCTTCCAGGTCTTCACTATCTTGTGTTCTACCCCAGCACTGCACACACTTCCTACCTGATATTTCTCTGTAGCACCACCTGACATCTAAGTCTTTTTTACTCCTTGTCTTTGGTATAAGCTCTGTTAGAAGCAGCATTTTTTGTTTGGCTGATGCTGTATCTCCAGAGCTCAAGGTAGTCTGGCACAGAGTACATAGTTAAAAAGTATATGTTAGATGGGTGTACTTTTTTTTCATCTGCAGTGCTGGGGTCAAAGCCAGGGCCTTGTGGTTTTTGTTTTGTTTTTTGGTTTTTTACAACTTTTCTTTTTTTCCCTTTTTTTATTGATATTTATTGAGCTCTACATTTTTCTCTGCCCCTCCCCTCCCCCTTTAAGCCTCCCCCAAGGTCCCCATGCTCCCAATTTACTCAGGAGATCTTGTCTTTTTCTACTTTCTACTTTACCAGGTCCTTGTTTATGTTACATGCTTAGCCAGTGTTGTACCAGTGAGCTTCCCCCCCCATCATAATATTTTTATTGATTCTTTGGGAATTTCACACCATGCACCCCAATCACACTCACTTCTCAGATTGTTCCCCCACCCATGGGAGCCCTCCCCAATGCTATCTCCTTAGCTCCTTGATTTGTTTTGAAGTGGATTTCTTTCAAGCAACCATAATCTTTATGGAATATGTATAGAATATATTTTATGCTCTCTTTCTCCTTCCTTCCTTCGTTCCTTTCTTTCTCTCAGACAGGCTCTTACTTTGTAACCCTGGTTAACCGAGAACATGATATGTTCTTGACCACACTTGACTTTAGAGCAAAGCAGTACTGACAAGGGTGGGTTCTAGGTCTGAACTCAGTCCCCAGGCTTGCTCACCCGATGCTCTTATCTGGTATGCCGCCCCCCCCCCAGCCTGATTCGCTTTCTTTTTTTTCTTTTATCTTGTTTACTACAATTATTGATTTGCCTTCTTAATTCATGAAACTGTTATCCCATTCAGAAGCGTTTATTGAACTTTGAACACTACATTGACAAGAAACAAAAATTGGACAGTACCAACTTTCATAACCTCAGTGGACTCCGGCTTGTTACTCCTTTGGGATTCTATTAGAAGCAGTTACTATATGTGATAACAAGGACGAGAAAAAGCCCTGTCACCAGGAGTTGGACTGCGAATTGTTTGAATGCAGTGTAGTTTTCACATCTCTACTAAGTTAGAATATGTTAGATAAAGGAATACATTGTGATTAAAACAGTCTGCATCAGGGATGTGGGTGTAGCTCAATGGTAGACTGCTTACATGGCAGGCACAAAGCCCTGGCTTTGATCCCTAGCACTAAAAACAAAACAAAAACAACAACCCTTAAAACAAGAACAAACAAACAACCCTTACAAATAAAACAACCTGACTCTGTGAGCAGCAGCAGAAAACTGGGAATCAATCTACCTTAAGACCCAGCTATACCATTCTTGAGCATATACCCAAAGGATGCTCAGTCATTCACAAGACGCTTGCTCAACTATGTTCATAGCAGCTTTGTTCATAATAGCCAGAACCTGGAAACAACCTAGATGCCCCTCAACCAAAGAACGGATAAAGAAAATGTGGTACATTTATACAATGGAGTATTATTCAGTGTAAAAAACAATGACTTCATGAAATTTGCAGGCAAATGGATAGAACGAGAAAAAAATCATTCTGAGTAAGGTAACCCAGGCCCAGAAAGACAAACATGGTGTGCACTCACTCTTAAGTGGATCGGAGTAAAGTACAGGATAACCAACATACAACACACATTCCCAGAGACGCTAGATGACAAACAGGGCTCAAAGAAGGGTGGATGGATTTCCTTGGGAAGGGAAATAGAAGACATCTCCTAGGTAAACTGAGGGTGGGACTGGGGGGATGGGAACTTGAGGAAGCTGGTTGGACAGGTGGGGCTCTGGAGGCAGGTTGGGGGCAGGACTGAAGGGGAGAGGAACAAAAGAAATCTCTTGATGGTGGGTGGGCATTTTGAAATTAAGGAGAACCAGGTGCCAGGGAAACTCACAGGAATCCACAAGGATGACCCCAGCTAAGACTCCTAGCAATAGTGGAGATGGTGCCTGAGCTGGCCTTCCCCTGTAATCAGATTGCTGACTGCTCTAAATGTTAAGAATATAACTGAGGAAGAGTATTAGGTGTGGGCCACAACATGAAGATATACCTCAGGGGGGCTGAAGAGATGGCTCAGAGGTTAAGAGCATTGCCTGCTCTTCCAAAGGTCCTGAGTTCAATTCCCAGCAACCACATGGTGGCTCACAACCATCTTTAATGAGATCTGGTGCCCTCTTCTGGCTGGCAGGCATACATGCAGACAAAATGTTGTGTACATAATAAATAAATTTTTGTTTTGTTTTGTTTTTGTTTTTCGAGACAGGGTTTCTCTGTGGCTTTGGAGCCTGTGCTGGAGCTCTTGTAGACCAGGCTGGTCTCGAACTCACAGAGATGCGCCTGCCTCTAATAAATATATTTTTTTTAAAAATATATTCCTCAGGCTAGGGCCAGGTGCATCTCTCCACCTCCTGCAGTTGCTTACCTCCTGGGGCAGTTACTGTCAAAGATCACGGCAGTCAAGAACACCACTCACATGGGGAGAAAGAGATGCCATGTAGCCAGTGCCATGTGCCCACAGCTCTCTCCTCATCGCCATAATCATGTAACATTTTATAACACTTCTTCCTGCTAGGCAGAAGTCTAGCCTCAAGTGTCTCAAAAGTATTACCAGAGAATTAGAAGATGCTGCGTCTGCGTTTGTATGAGTCTTACAGAAATCTGCCTTAGGTTCTGCTAAGAGACTAAATTAAAATTGACTTTTGGAAACAAATCAAGAATATATGAAGCTTCTAAAGAAATTATATGATTTCAGAGGTATTTTATCAATTTAATGTAGTATATTTTCTTTTCTGTTAAAGTATGACATGAACCAAAGTAAACAAATCCCACCATCCTGGTTTGGTGTCCCCACAGCATGATGGTCAAAAGTAGGTTGGGCTTGTTAAGAGTAAAACTTAGAATCCTTGTTTTGGAGCTGGGCATCATTTTGCATCCTTTAGCCCCAGCAATCGGGCAGAGGCAGGCAGTTCCAGGACAGCCAGGACTGTTAACACAGAGAAGCCCTGTCTCAAAAAACACAAAAAACAAATTATTCTTGTGTTGGTACAAGGTAGAGTTGAAATACATAGTAATCAACATTTCACTTATTAAAAACAACAGAAAAGGCAAGAAAACCACTTCTGTGGCCCCTACCTCTACCTCCCTTGGCTTGAAGCTTCTGCCATCTGCAGGTACCCAGGTGGCTCAGACGTCCTGCCTTTGGGCCCGATTCATACATGAGTCATGCTTCTCAGGAATAGTGTCTCTGTGGGTTTCCCTTTGGCTCTGCAGGATTTTTTTTAAGCACAGTTGTAAGACCTTGTAGCTGTATTGTTCACTTCTCTCTGTTGTCCGGCAGCATCACGACAGTTAGGGGTCTTGGCAGATCACCTTTTTATCCTTCTGGTACAGGAGACTAGAACTTTGAAGCTAGAACTTAGTGTGTACCAAGCACATATCTACCTGAATTACTTATTGGTAATCTATTTCGACAATAAGCAGGAACACAATGTTGTTAGAGTGGTGGGTCCTGGGTCCCATCCCTAGCACTGCATGAAAAACTGGGCTTGGCAGTAGTAGATGGCCAA
>JAQHUG010000234.1:155917-183114 GCA_028555095.1 Dicrostonyx torquatus | reverse complement strand
TTGGGTTGTTAATTTTCTTTCTTTTGAGTTTTGAGAGAACTCTCCTTATTCCAGATTATGTGATTTTTCAGCATTTTCCCCAGGTCATTGCTTTTGTTTTTGTTTTATTTTTTTTTAAAGATTTCACAAGGAATTTATAAATATTTGTTATCCTTAAGTGAGATTCAAGTGACACAGATATATATGGAGTAAAAGGTACAAGTTCTGGGGCTAGAGAGATGTGATGCTCCTGCAGAGGATCTGAGCTCCATTCTCTGGACCCACATGGCAGCTCACGATCTGATGTCCTCTGCTGGCCTCCATGTGCACCAGGTGTACACAGATGCACGTGGATATGAGTCATACATATAAAATAAATACGTCTCTAAAAAAGACAACGAAGTTCTGATTTTCACCTTCCTCCTCCCTTAGCTTTGTATTCAGAGACGGTTAATCCTTGGGGGCTCTTTTCAATCCTTCCTATAGTATGATTTTCTAATATATATGTGTATTTTCTAAGTGATGTTTAATTAGTTATGCGTGTTTTCCAATTAGCTCTGTCATTTCATATTCAAGTTTCATTTTGAATCTTTTTCAGACTAATTATATCTAGGTAGATTCTTTGTTATTTTGTTAGACATAGTAAACTTTGATGTCTTATGCTGTATTCTTTTTCTTTCCTTCCAAGACAGGTTTTCTGTGTGTAATACCTCTGGCTGTCTTGGAACTTGCTTTGTAGACAAGATTGGCTCTTTGACCCCGAGTGCTGGGATCAAAGGCATACTTCACCAATTCCCGACTTTATGTTATATGCTTTTTCTTTTTAAATTTTTTTTATTTTTAATTTTATGTGCATTGGTGTTTTGCCTACATGTATGTCTGAGTGAGGATGTCAGATCATGGAATTACAGACAGTTGGGAACTGCCATGTGGGTGCTGGGAATTGAACCCAAATCCTCTGGAAGACCAGTCAGTACTCTTAACCACTGAGCCATCTCTCTAGCCCTAATATTATATTCTTAAAAGCTATGATTTGGGAAAGAGTTCTAGAAGGTAAGGTTAAACAATAACTGTACAAAATGTAATTAGGTTATTTTATGTTTGCTAAAAATTAATTAGTTGAAATGACTTTAAGATGTGTTAGTTTTCTTAAAATAAGTAGCAATTTTCTTTGCAAAGAAGATTTTATCAGACAAAAAGAGTGGTATTGAAAACATTAAAGTTCTGGTTCATTTTAGGTTATTCATACTTTTCTTTAGTTGATTATTTTGTGCTGTTTGAAATGCCCAGTTCAGAACTGGCACTTGGTTTCTGTTTTTTTTTTTATTTTTTATTTTTTTGGTTTTTCAAGACAGGGATTCTCTGTAGCTTTGGAGCCAGTCCTGGAGCTAGCTCTTGTAGACCAGGCTGTCCTCAAACTCACAGAGATAGATCTGCCTGCCTCTGCCTCCCCAGTGCTGGGATTAAGGTGTGCGCCACCACCACCCACCCTGGTTTGTGTTTTATTTTTAGCTTTACTTTTGAGCTTTTTCAACCACAACTGTCAGCACTTTTTTGTATAGTAACTTTTGATTCAGACAAGCCACTTTTTCTTTCTCTAGGTCTGAATCCTAGGACCCAGAATAAGGATTCTCCAGAGGATGGTGTTTCTACCTCTCCAGACCCAAGTAAGAGGAGACAGCTGACTAGTAGGGGCAGGCCATAGGCAGTATGGGATGGTGAGGGCGTGAGGACACCCTGTGGGAAGAGAACAGTCTAGAAATACACTTGTGTTGTGATATAGACAGGTGATGGGAGGGACTCTTGAGTCTCTCTGAGGCCAGTGAGAGAAGTATGGCCGAATGACCTGCTCTAGAATGTGTGATTCAGGACACGTGCGAAAGACCCTCCTGCCAGGCAGAAGCCTCTGGGGGGAGAAACCAGAAATAAGGGGCTGTTCCTAGAGCCCTTCAGACACCCATAGTTAGCATTTGTTCTGGTCACATTTGTGTATTTAAATAGCTGAACCCTCAGAGAGCATCTGTACCAACACAGTAGCAGGGGAACAGTCCTGCCACTGCTGTGCTGTGTAACTGATGATTATTAGTTTTCATGTCCCTATTCTTTTTAAAAATTATTTATTTATTTTAATTTTATGTGCATTGGTGTGAGGGTGTCAGATCCCCTGGAACTGGAGTTACAGAGAGTTGTGAGCTGCTAAGTGGACCCTAGGAATTGACCCTGTGTCCTAGAAGAGGACTGTTGAGTCATCTCTTCAGCCCCTCTATTACTTCTTTGTTTTGTTTTGTTTTGTTTGTTTGCTTGCTTGTTTTTTTGAGACAGGGTTTCTCTGTGTAATAGTCCTGACAGTCCTAAAACTCTCTTTGTAGACCAGGCTGGCCTTGAACTCAAAGTGAGATTCGCCTACCTCTGCCTCTCAAGTGCTGGGTTTAACGGTGTGCACCACCACTGCCTGGCCCCTCTATTATTCTTAAAAATTAAAAAAATATATGTGTTTGTGTGATGACACACATATGCACATGTGCACGGGTGCCAGAGGACAACCAGAGGGAATTGGCTCTGTCCTGCTGGGCAGATCCAGGGATCAAACTCAAGTTATCAGGTTTGGTGGCAAGTACTTTTATCTATTAAGCCATCATGCCAACCCAAAAAAAAAGTTGTTTGGTTTTTTTTTTAAGTTTTATTAAGCTGAGTATAACACATGGCTTTAATCCCAACACTTGAGAAGCCTGGTATAAGTAGAAGTTCCAGGCCAGCCAGAGTTACACTGTCTCCAAACAAACTAACCAAAAGCATCTGAAGTTATTTTTAATTATATCATCAAACATATGATTATATCTGAGGTTTTAGCAATCATTTTTTATTAGTGACCATTTGGATAGTTTCCATACTTTTCTCGGGGAAGAGTGTTTTGACTTATTTATTTTTTTTAAAACAGGGTTTCTCTGTGTAGCCCAGCTAGTTGTGAACTTGTAGCAATTCTTTGCTTCCCCAGTGCTGGGACTACAGACATACGCTATCATGCCCAGCAGAAATGACTGATATAAGAGTCAGAAAGGTAGTGAGGTCTAGCATGATGACCTAAGACACCTAAGAGGTAGCTGGCTTCCATTTCTTTGATTAGGTCTGTCCCCATATTTAGGACATAAGACTTTTTCATCCATGTGAGGATGATGTGAGGCTGAAAAAACCTCAGAGGATACTTTGTGTTGTAAATTTGTTACTGCTCATACACGTGCATCTATTTACCATATATAGTGTACAAATATCCCACTCAGATACACGTGCATCTATTTACCATATATAGTGTACAAATATCCCACTCAGTACTCAAAGGCAAAGTATGGAGTCTTTTGTTGTTGTTTCCTCTTACAGAAATTTTTTAAAAGATAGTCATTACCTTAAAGATCTTATAGATTAAGTTTTACTTTGGGAGATAGCTATCTGTTTAAATGGAACACCTGAGGGGGAATAAGACCATAAGAAAAGGTAGTTTAAAGGCCAGTGTACAGTGCATATTGTAATCCCAGTCTTCTGGATGCTAAAGGAGAAAGACTACAAATTCAAGGCTAACCTGAGATTCATAGCAAGGCTATGAGAGAAGAAGGGGTTAGAGAGAGAGAGAGAGGCAGAGAGAGACAGAGAGGTTATTGTGGTGCCGGCTCTGGCAAGAGCTCACCAACTGCATCACGTGGTGGATGGCATCGTGATTAGAAAGAGTGAATCAGAGAGATCACATGCAGAAAAATGGAAGCTAGAGAGCAGGCTGGGGCAAGAACTGCCTCAAGTTCCAGAACAACCCTGACCTTCCTGAGGACACACCTCCAAGGACCTTTCTCGAGGCTCCATATTTCTCATATTTCCACACTGGGGACCAAGCCCCATGTGCCTGAGTCTAGTGAAACAAACAGCAACCAGACCATAGTGCTGCCTTAGCATTTTAAGTTAGTCGGAAGCAGCAAATGCCCAAGCGGACAGAGCAATATCTGTAGTCATTTCTGGTTTTCACAGTAGAGTGAACCATGGGCATCTTGTGAGTAGAGTCTGATGTCATTCCTCAGCATCTCTCAGTGCCCAGCACAGCCATCTATAACATCTTGTCTAGTCCAAAATGTCAGGAGTTAGTTACTGGCATTGAAAGTCTGCTTTATGCAAGAAGCAGGTATCAAACTCATGTCTCCAAAATCCCATCCTTGTAACTGTCCCAGACAGCCTCCTTTGGTTTTCCCTCCTATTCTTGAATCTGTTACTTGTTGTGATTCTGAAAGTGTTCCTGTTTCTGCTGCTATATGCTATTTTGCTCCCAATTAGGCTGAGCTTTCTTCCTTTCCTACCCAGACACTCTGCAGTCCTCAAAAGGAGAAGCTCTGGCCTGAGCCTCTCTTCTGCTCTCAGAATATTAATTTGCTTTGATATGTAACCCTGCCTGCCCTGCAGTAACCTCACTGGCATTTCAGCTGTAGCTCATGATCAGCAGAAAATGAAAAATAGCGGCTGTGAATCCCATTTGCATGATGGGATTGGATAAGCATGTGTTGCATTATCTAACAAACTCTGTTTCTCTCTCTTTCTCCCTCCCCCATCCCTTTCCTTCTGCTCCTTCTCTATCCTGGCAATTTCTATCACCTTTTACCATAAACTCCTCCCCCTCCATATCCCAAACCTGCCATGGTGACCACATATACCTTTTTCCTGTTATGCGAGGCAGTTCTGACACTGTCTGCTCCCCCTGTAGTGCCAGGCTTCTGTTGCACAGTTGGAGTGGACTGGAAGTCTCTTACTACTCCTGCATGCCTTCCCCTCACCACTGACTACTTCCCGGACCGTCAGGGCCTGCAGAATGACTACACAGAGGGCTGCTATGATCTCCTCCCAGAAGCAGACATGGACAGGTCAGTGCCCAAGAGAAAAGCACTTTTGTTTGTGAGGATTATGGGTATTTTGAAGCACATGTATAGAAGAGCATTGAACTTTTAAACCTTTCATGTCCTCCTTAAGTATTTGGGAAATCTGATGATGCAAGAGCTGTTACTTTCAGGTTTTGTTGACATTAACAGTTTGTCTCCATTGATAACATATTTGCTAGTGCAATGATTTTGGCACACTGCACCTGATTTCTAATTTCTATTCTTTTTTTCTGCCTTGTTGAACTGATCATCTCTTCTAAAGCTGGCGTACAGGTTATGGATTTTATGAGCTGTTGTAGAATCATAATCTGGGATGAAACAAAAGAGAAGAGACACAGTGACCATTAGGTGTCACTGCCCAAGGTCAAGCATATCCACATGCTCAGTCATTTCTTTTCCAGGAGAGATGAGGAGGGTGTCCAAATGACAGCCCAGCAAGTGTTTGAAGAGTTCATTTGCCAGCGTCTCATGCAGGGCTACCAAATCATAGTACAGCCAAAGGCTCAGAAACCTAACACCACGGTCCCACCCCCGCTGAGCAGTAGCCCACTCTATAGCAGGGGTAAGTGATTCTTCTTAAAATGATGTGTCTTCTTTTCTAATAAGTCTGTGAGAGAAGGTTTTCTTTTGTTACGTTATTGTCTCAGAGTTACTGTTGCTGTGATGACACATGACCAGAGCAACTGGGGGGGGGGTTTGTTTGCCTAACACATCCACATCACTGCTCATCACTGAAGGAAGTCAGGACAGGAACTCACAGAGGGTAGGAACCTGAAGGCAGGAGCTGATGCAGAGCCATGGAAGAGTGCTGCTTACTTTAGAATCCAGGACCACCATCCCAAAAGTAGCACACCCACAATGGGCTGGGCCCTCCCACATCAGTCACTAATTAAGAAGATGTTTCATAGGCTGGGTCCTATGGAGGCATTTTCTCACTGGAGGCACTTCTTCTCTGACAACTGTAGCTTTTGTTAGGGTGACATAAAACCCAGCTGGCACAGGTTCAAATTTATCTTCAGCCCCTTTGAGAGTGGTGCAGCTTAGTGGCAGAGTGCTTATCTAGCCCTCTGGTTCCATCACCAGCACCCAAACTCAGAGAAACAGCGATGGTAAGGAAAACCATGTAAACCAGGCTCGGTGGCCCAAACCTATGATCCATTACTTAGTAGCTTGAGGTAAGAGGATTATAATGAGTTTGAGGCCAGCCTAGGCTACATGGTGAGCTGTAGGTCAACCTCAGCTACAAAGTAATATCCTCTTTTAAAAAAAGAACAACAAACCAACCCTACTCTAGGACCTGGAGAGATGACTCAGTGGTTAAGGGCACCAGTTGTTCTTGTAGAGAACACTGGTCTGGTTCCTAGCACTCAGTTGGTGGCTCCCTCCCAGTGGTATACATACCCACTGAGCCAGAGTAAAGACCAGTCCCCAAATTTTTTTGGTCAAATTAAGCCAACTTTATTTTCTGTCAGACGGGGATATCTCCCTAAAGCAGAGTTTGAAAAAAAATAGCATCACAGGAGGAGGTAGGGTTTATATAGTCCAAAAAATGGCAAGACTAGTGGGGTTTCAAGGGTTGAGGGATTTCTGGAGGAATTTTGTTTACAAAGGAACCAAATAGGCTGAACATTTCAAAAGTATTTGATAGAACATCTTAATCAAGATATATTCAAAGTGTGAGTCAAACTCCATCGTGTAGGAGCTTGTCAAATTCCAGAAACAGGTTAAAGCACTTAGGTCAGCTTGAATTTTGCAGCAAATAGGAATGAAGTTATTCTGACCTTATAACAAAATAGCCTCCATCATTGAGATGAAGTCAGTCTGGTCCATCAATACATTCAAGCAAACACTCATACAAATAAATATAAAATATTTTTTTAAAACCTTCTTCTTTTTTTGTTACTGTTTTTTGTTTGTTTGTTTGGTTGGTTGGTTTTTTTCGAGACAGGGTTTCTCTGTAGCTTTGGAGCCTATCCTAAAGCTAGCTAGCTCTTGTAGCCCAGGCTGGTCTTGAACTCACAGAGATCCGCCTGCCTCTGCCTCCCAGGCACTGGGATTAAAGGCCTGTGCCACCACTGCCTAGCCAAGTTTACATTCTTTTATGTGTGTCTATTTGTCTTTTTTCTTTTTTGTCACTGGGGATCAAACCCAGGACCTTTACCACTGAACTACACCTCATTTGTACATTTGTTCTTGTTCCCTTAGTCTGTGTTCATCTCTCTCCCTGATCACTGAAGTTTAGTGACCTAATTCAGGAATGAGTCACCCACTGGAGGCAGATACTAATAAGTGACACTAATTGAGGAAGAGCCAAGTTGTAGAGAACTCTTCTAGAATGAGTGTGGCGGAGGGAGTTAAGTGTGGGCGCCTGGAATTGGAAAGCAGTAATCATTTCCTGAAGCAGCCAGTGATTTCCTTGCTTCTTCACTAATGAAGCCTCCACTTCCCTGTTCGTCCACTGCAAAACTTCACATCATTGTTGGTTCTAGTAAAGCTCTTCTGGCCAGAGAATTTAAAGAAGTGTGGATCTATTGTGTGAGCTTAACTGTGAGCCAGTCCAGGCCAAATAGATGGAGCTGTGGATCTCTCCTGTGTTTCCTTAGAAAGCTCTGTGTGAGGTTTGTTGCTTCTTGCCTTTGGCTCTTATTGTACATTCTACTTTTTGTTTTTTGGGAGAGGTTCTTGAACTCAAGCGTTCTTCCTGCTTCACCTCCTAACCCAAAGAGTTAGGGTTAAAGGTGTGTACTGTCACACCTGCCTAGTATCTCCACAGTGGAACTACAGTGCCTGGGTATACAGCAAACATTAAATAAATATATGTGCTTACTCACTTGTTCATTCAACATTTTGACACTCCTAGTCTAAAGGAGAATTTATAGCTCAATAGAGAGAAAGCAGCTTTTGTCAAACTATGAAAAATGGGTGTGCTGTGATACAGAGGGGGAAGGAAAAGCTGATTAAAGGCCGATGACACCTCTTTAATTTGGAGTTTGATCTGGTTTGGAGGGTCAGGTATGGCTTCTTTGGGGCGGCGATGTTTGACCTTAGATGCAAAATAAGTAGAAGTCATTAGGAAAAAACAAGGGGGCCAAGTTGAAGGGAAGAGCACGCAGGCAGAGGAACTGGTGTGTGCAAAAGCCTTTAGCAGGAGACACTGTGATAATTTTTGCAGACCAAAAAGAAAGTTAGTATTACAGAGCAGAGAATGAGCTGGGTCTCATGAGGCTGCAGGAAGAGTATACTTCTTTAACCCAGGGAGCAGTGATGAATTTACCTTTAGATGGCGCTGACCACATCTAGCCTGCATAGTCTCTGCTCTTGAATGGATGGTGAATGTCCCTTGTGAGTCTGTAATTCTAGTGTTGAGTGCTGGTCCTGACGAATTCATGAGCCTTATTCTTTCTGACTAGTTGTCAAAGGGACACACTGAATTCCCTGGTATCCTGTTACTATTGTTATTGGCAAAGTTGCTTTCATAGCCAAGCTCATGCTGCTCCCTTGTTTCAGATTTATTGATTGTAAAGGTAAGGTAGGACTTGTTCCAGCAGACTGTTGGAGTCTACTGTCCACTGGGAGAGGCACACATTAATTTAACCACAGGTACATGTTTGAGTACTGGGTTACACCTAGTTTAGAATGATGTCTTGGGCAGCGGAGCTGGATGCTCATGAACCTTGTCCCCTGACACTCTTCCTGACAACCAGCAGTGTGCTTATAGCAAAATGAAGGAGCACCTCACTGGGCATGCTCCTCTCTATTTGCAGACAGCAAGACCTGGAGAAACTTTCTGCTAGAGATCATGCCCTGGCAGGTAAAGAGGTTGGGGTTGAATACAGGGTCCCAAGTTGAAGCCTCTTTGTATATGCTGCAGGCCTGCCCTGGGAGATTATCCCATTCACAGTGAAGAGCCTCTCAGACTACTGTCCTTTTTTCTCCTGAGCACTTCCAGGCCACCTGCCACCACGTGACCATTTCTCTGAGCTGACAAAAGAGCAGCACACTTTGTTATCTAGGTCATGAGGAGCTTGCTTAGGCTTTGTTGTTTTTTTTTTTTTTTTATGGCACAATTTTTCTTTTTAGAGAATCTTCCCGGTTCTCATTATTTCCCCCTTTGCAGTGTTTAATTCAGCTAAATTAAGTTTTTGAACGCTATTCTGGGCATGGCCCTTTTATCATGAGCTAATTGAAAACATAAACAGTATTTAGCTCTGGCCTCTTGGAATTTTACTTTAAATTTTAATTTAATTTGGTCTTGAGGCAAGGATTCACTATGTTTCCCAGTCTGGCATCAAACTTAAAGACTCAATCAATCTCCCTATCTTAGTGTCTTTGTGTGGCTGGAGCCATAGTTAATTGCTGCTGTACCTGAGTCCTTGGAACTTTTTATAAGAGTTTACATTTGGAGAGATGCATGCCTAGGGGTATATATAAGATGTTTGTATGACTAATGATGTCTGATAGCTTTTCCAAGGAAGTATTTTTTGGTGGTGGTATTAAGTAATCTATTAAGTGGGCTGGAGAGGTGACTCAGCTGGTAAGGGCACTTACTGCCATACCTGATAACCTGAGTGTGACCCCCTGGAATCCACTTGGAGAGGCCTGATCCTGCAAACTGTCGTCAGACTTCCACACGTATGTGCTGTAATACGCATGTGTACTTGTGCTTGTGCGCATATACATACACACAAAGGAAATAAATGTAAACACCTTATTTTTCTAATCTGTAAGATTTCGGTTAGTGGCTCGGGAAGAGAATGCAGAAGCAGTATCACAAGCAGATAGGTAGAGGCAGAAACTGCATAAATCAAGTCAGTGCTCCTTTCAGACGGAGGCCGTGTTGGCTGCCAGCCGGCATGAGGACTTAGGTGGACTCGTGCAGGCCGGAGCTTCATTGTAATCCCACACGTATCCCCTGACCTGTTAATGTTTACTCCAGAGGACTGGGCATCAGGGTTGGAGTGCAGCATCCAGATGCTGCCAGTCCCTACTCTCTCATTTGCTGCTAGTTGGTTTAAAAATCTGACCATTTCTGGAATTTTATTTTTTAACCAAGAATAATGCTTCTATGAACAGCCTCTCAAAACATTGTTTCTTCTTTTTTCTCTCTATCTGTATCTCCATTGATTTAAAAAAAAAAAAAGCAAGACTGGTAAAAATGAGCCTTTACCAGATAAATGCAATCATTATTTTTTCTACTAGGCCTTGTGTCCAGAAACCGCCCTGAGGAGGAGGGCCAGTATTGGCTGAGTATGGGCAGAACTTTCCATAAGGTGACACTCAAGGACAAGATGATCACAGTAACCCGATACCTTCCCAAGTGAGTCCTTGGATGTTCACAGACTTTGGTGGCCATCTTGAATTTTGTCATACACTAAATTTTGTATATAATATAATACATGTATAAGAAGTTGAATGATTCCTTTAGACTTTTGGCTTGCTTTAAAATAGCTTTAGCTTTACAGATCACTACTTCCATAAAGGAGTTGATGCAGCTTATAAGGCTTAGCATGATTCACATCAAGCATATTAAAAATCAGAGGATAAATGTAGAAAAGAATGAAAAGTTTAAGAAGATTTGAGAAATTTCCATTATAGTTTCCTAGGATGAGCTCATTACTGTACTTGGGAACTAAACCAAGCACATAGTGCCAAATATGCGGAGACAGAGAGAGGGTGGTGGTAGTGGTGGGTATAGACTGCTTTTAAATACCAGGCGCCTCCCTTGTTTTTCAGGTACCCTTACGAGTCTGCCCAGATTCATTACACCTACAGCCTCTGCCCCTCCCACTCCGACTCAGAGTTTGTCTCCTGCTGGGTGGAATTCTGCCATGAGCGGCTGGAGGAGTACAAGTGGAATTACTTAGATCAGTACATTTGTTCTGCGGGCTCTGAAGATTTCAGGTTAGAGAGAGGCTTTAACTCCCCATCTGTCTGCCTTGCTGCCTTGGATAGATGCCTCGTCTTTTACCACGTCTGTGCTTTTGTCTAGTGTCTGTTCACCTGCATGGGTTAAAACTCTGGCTGGAGGTTGTGTAGCACTGTGAATGCACTCAGTGTCATTGACATACACACTTAAAGTGGGCTAAGTGATACATCTTATCATGTGTATCTTATGGAAAAGCAAAGCAGAACCCAGTGTAGGAACCTAGGCTCATGCTTAGGATCACAGAGGTTGCATAGTTCACGTTGTACCTGAAGCCACCAGCTAGTATGGAGCACATCTGTGATTCAGTATTGCTTTATTTAAGTTAATAAGTAGTAGAATTATCTTTCTTTGTGTGTGTGTGTTCACATGTGTGACACAGGTCTATAGGGTTTTAACAAATGCAAGGCTTCATGTTAACATGTGCTTTCAGCATCTTACGATTCCCTTGCTACTTAGTCTCCTGGCTGTGGTGTCTCATTTATAATGTTTTAGCTTTCCTGTCTGCTTTGTAATTGATGGTGGACAACTGCTTCACTGGGTTCACAGAATATTGTCATGGTGCTGGGATTAAAGCAGAAGCCACCTGTTGTCTTCAGTTTTGTGTCTTAAGCAAAGCCATTTGGGGCAGCAGAACAGGATGTCTTGTCTTACATGAACTTCAGAGAGAGCTCTCCAGGAAGGCTTTTCTTATCTACTTTTTCTCACCACTACTCTGATTTCCTTGGTTCTCTGTAGTTTAATTGAGTCTCTGAAGTTCTGGAGAACCCGATTCCTACTACTCCCAGCCTGTGTCACTGCCACTAAGCGCATCACAGAAGGGGAGGTGCACTGTGACATCTATGGGGACAGACCCCGTGCAGATGAAGATGAGTGGCAGCTCTTAGATGGTTTCATCCGCTTTGTGGAAGGCTTAAACCGCATCCGCAGGCGCCATCGCTCAGACCGCATGATTCGGGTAAGGCGTCAGCTCTCAACCTATGGGTCAGGACCATTGGAAAACACACGTATTTCTGATGGTCTTTGAAACTGAGACACTACTCCCCTATAAAATTACAGTTATGAAGTAGCAATGAAAATAGTTTTATGGTTGGGGGTCACCACAACCCAAGGAACTGTATTAAAGGATTGCAGTATTAGGAAGGTTGAGGACCACTGGGATAAGGGCTCTTAGAGCTTCCAGGGATTGTACCCAGCCTGGGATGCAGGCTGTACCTCCTGCTCTCTCAGGGGCCTCTCTTCAGCCAGATGATTTATCCCATGACTACCCAACATGTCTGAAATTCCAATCAGTGTGTTCTTGTCTATTGGAGGATGAAGGAGAGGGGATTGGCGCCAGCAATGGCTGAACTTTGCCTTATGGCTTGAGCTGCTCCTTCGAGCTGAGGGCATAGCACTTATTGTGCACTCTCTAAGTGGGACCAGTTGGGCACAGCTGCTGTGTTTTGTGGCACTGAATTGCTAAGTAAAAGCTCTTAAGAGGTTGACAGCAGCAGGCCTTCCTTTTAGAGTTTCCAGCACTTTTATTTTGGTCATACACTGCCACTCGGTAGAGAAACAGGCTTATGAAGGCTATAGGATATATCTGAGGCTAGCCAGGCAATAAAGGGCACACATGTGATTCAGCGTTGTTTTGCTTAAATTAACATATAATATAATTGAGTGACTCTCTCTCTTGTATACAGGTATGTACACAATACAGGGATTTATCTTACCAACCACCACAATCAGAAAGTTCCTCAGAGGTAGACCTTCTGCCTAACATTTGAGAAACTCCGAGTTTGATCCCCAGAACTAAAAGGAAAAACACAAAAGCATCATGCTGCCTTTGGTAGTACCATTCGTCCATCTCTGTCTTCTAGCAACCACTAGTCTTTTCCAGGTGTTTTAAAATGCAAACATATGACACAAAACCACTTGAGACTTGCTTATTCCACATGGCGTTATGCCTTATGATTCATTCAAGACATTGTATCAGTAGTTCATTGTTTTTAATCTCCTGATAGTGTTCCTTCTTTAGCCCTGTTTTCACCTTAGGCTCCTTTCTCGCAGCAGCTACCTTGTGTACAAGATCACTTGTGATCAGAGCATCTAGAGTGCTTATGTGAAAAGAGCCAGCTTCAGTTTGAGTTCCAGCTCCAGGGGATTTGTTAACCAACCTCTCTGCATCTTAGTTTCTTCTACCATTTGGTAAACACATTGGGTTCTCGAGCCCGAAGATGCAAGAGTGTGAGCGCCATCTCAGAGTCTACCTGGGCTGATGAGCTGTCTCCTCTTCTGTGCTTTAGAAAGGGACTGCCATGAAAGGCTTGCAGATGACCGGGCCCATCTCTGCACACTCCCTCGAGTCAACTGGGCCCCCGGTTGGGAAGAAAGGAACCTCAGCTCTGTCTGCCCTGTTGGAGATGGAGGCTAGTCAGAAGTAAGTGCCTGGTTAAAGAGACTTCTCCCCACCCAGTAGGCTATGAGGGGTTTCAGTGCCTGGTTCACCTGAGCAAGGTGAAATATAATTTTGTATGTAATGAAGACGATATTACAGGGCTGGAGAGACATCTCACCATTAAGAGCAGCACCCATGGTGACACCCAGCTGTCTAATTGCAGTTCCAAGGGTTCCAGCTCCCTCTTGTGGCCTCTGTGGACACTACACACACATGGAGTACAGACTTACATGCAGGCAAACAGGCATATATATTTAATAAAACTAAATCTTTTTTTTTTAAGAAGACATTTACATGACAAAAAGGTGAAGCTCACACCTGATGACTGTCACGTAACAAAATAGGCCTGCAATTAGAAAATAGTCTGGCTTGGCAGTGGTAGCGCATACCTTTAATCCCAGCACCCAGAAGGCAGAGGCCTGCCTGGCATGCAGAGGTAGTTTCAGGACAACCAGGGCTACACAGAGAAACCCTGTCTCAAAAAATGGGGAAAGAAGAAAGTAGAGTGGGCAAGAAAGCATGAGGTGTGGGGCAAATGCATTTGGAGACAGTGTGAAGAGCTGGAAGCCAGGCCACCCTCACATGGTCTCCTAGTGGGAGGAATTGCTTGGGAGTCGTTTGATTTGGTTTTGTTATAATGGAAAGTTTCAAACAGATGACAATATGTGGACTGACCAGTGTAGTAAGACCCTCTCTACAGTCATCTGGTTTCCAGTGATCGTCGGTTCTTGGCTACTTGTGTTCAATTCATAGTCCATAGGTGTTACTTTTTATTTTATTTCTCAAAACCCAGACATTATACTCTTTTTATCTGTAATATTTCATAATGTGTCTCTGAAAAGTTAGTCTTCTTTTTAAAAATATACCAAACAAGACTGACAAGATGGCTCAGTGTGTGAAAGTATTTGCTACTAAGACTGACAGTCTGAGTGTGAGCCCCAGGACCCATGGACATTGTCTTCTGACTTCTACACTTGAACTGTGACATGTGTGCTCCCTAATGAAAAGGGTAACTTTAAAACAATTTAATCATAATGTTATTTATCATAAAAATTACAGTTCCTTAATATCATAAACTATGTTTTTAGTGTCTTTGGTGAAAAATGTGTGTCTTAGGGCTGCTGTTGCTGTAATGGAATGCCGTGATCAAAAGCAACATGAGATTTATTTGGCGTATGCTTCCACATCACTGTTTATTATTAAAGGGAGTCCGGACAGAAACTCAAGCAGTTCAAGAGCTGATGCACAGGCCACGGAAGGGTGTTTCTTACTGGCTTGCTCATCATGGCTTGCTCAGTCTGCTTTCTTATAGAACCCGGGACCACCAGCCCAGGGATGGCACCACTCAACCACTAATTAAGAAAATGCCCTACAGATGTGCCTACAGCCCCATTTAATGGAGGCATTTTCTCAATCGCAGTTCCTTCTCAGAAGTCTCTAGCCTGTGTTATTGACATCAAACTATCTAGCACAGTGTGTTTTCAGAGATGAGTCCCATGCCTGGTGAGTACCAGGAGCTACAGTTTGGGTGGAAGGAAGGACTGTAGACAGAGTTGCAAACAATCAGCAGGTACCTGCAGATCTGCAAATGGGTAGAGGAAAGGGAAGTTGAGCTCTCCTGAGAGGGCTGGGTTCTTGTAGGGAAGGCCTCAGGATTCTGCCAGCAGGCTCTCCCTGACTGCAGAAAAGAACAAGGAACATATGTTTCTGGGAGTGGTGTGAAGATGGAGGTAAAAAGATCTTATTTTAATTTGTCTGTGAGTCACTGTTTAGTATGCACCAATGAGCCTCTTTCTGCTCAGACTGGGAAAAGAAAGCCATCTTGTGCTTGTAGCATGTCTCAGTATGGATGATGAGGCTTTCCATTAGCCCTGTGTTAAGAGCCAGATCAGTCACCTTTCCATGCCCCAGGTGACTGCTCCTGGCTGAAGTGCTAGTTTTGAAGAGGCCGAAGGTAGATTATAAGAGGTTATAGGAGCTAGATGTTGATATAGTATTTATTTACACAGTGCTTTTTGTTTGTTTGTTTTTCAAGACAGGGTTACTTTGTGTAGTCTTAGCTGTCCTGGAACTCACTCTGTAGACCAGCCTGGCCTCGAACCCACAGCCTGCCTCTGCCTCGCAAGTGCTGGGATTAAAGGCGTGCACCACCACTGCTCAGCTTGTTTGCTTTAATTTTTTTTCTATTATACTAAACAGATTCAGTTGTATTTGTTGTGGAAACCAAGGTTACAGCAACTTGAGAAAGGGCTGTAAGTTTTTATAGCTTGTTATCTTACTGTAACCGTTTCCTCCAGTTCCCTGCCAGTCTTTATCTATAGGCACATACCCTTTTTCAGGCTCTTGTGGAGTTAGCTCTGTGTTGACTAACAACAGTGTGTTAGCCTGGGCGCAGATGCTGACCTGCAGGCTTTTCTGCTTTTATTAGATGAGGATAATGCAGTGTATTCAAATTGGAGTAAAAGCAGACAGACAGATGTTCTCATGTCCCATGCAGGGTGTCTCCATGCTAAAAAGCAGGCTAACAGTGTGATAGTGCTCCATCCTACAAATACGTTGAAAGATGTTTGCCTACTTGTGTCTTGCTGTTAGTGTAAGCTGACTTGCTCCTGCCCTCCCTTTAAGGCCTACCAATCAGCTTTTGTGTGGGATTGGCTGCTCCTTCCTTCCTTAGAATACAGCGTGCCCTGTTTATGTTCTCACATCCAGATGTTTGCTATTAGACAGGAGTAGTCTCAGCCAGGTACGAATGCCTGTTCCTGATGTGGGGGCTAGCAGCTGAAGGCAGCTCAGTGAATGTGGATGGCTTTGTGCATCTGAGGGAACACATACTGTGTGTGCATGTACACTTGCTGCAGCCATCAAGACATGCCAAAGTCGTAGTGTTGTTTACGGTTGTAACTCAGAAGAACACTGAATGTAGAATGTGTTACAGTGTGATAAGAGAATTGGTGGACAAAGAAGAAAAGCAAGTGTGCTTTTTGCTTTTCCTCTATAAATTATACCCCAGAATAAGCAAGCAGTTGGAGATTTTTTTCTTTCTAAAATATTCTCGCTAATAAATAACAAGGAATGATAGAATTTTACTCTGTGTAGTCACTAAAGGATTAAAGGAGCTAGGAATGATCAGCATTGACAGCCTGTCACGGACCCCAGATAGCAGTACACAGTACCACAGAAGAGGAATTTATGTTCCCAGTTGAACCTAAATCCGACTAAACTTTTAGGTATAGCTTATACTTCTCAGGAAGTACAGGGCACAGGGAAGAAAACATGGACTAATAAAGGAATGGACTCAGCACATCTAGATTATGTACATATGGGATAGATGAGCTACAAGGATGAGGAGAAAGAAGAGGAGTTGAGACCTTAAAAGAGACTTAAGGAGACTATTTACGGCAAAACAGAGGCCCTCATAGAATCTTATTTTCGACACACTAATATTTTTGAAACAGTTGGAGAAATCTTAGATTGTGGTCGTGTTTTTTTAAAAGTTATTTTCAGCCAGGCAGTAATGGTACAGGCCTTTAATCCCAGTACTTGGGAGGCAGAGGCAGGCAGATCTCTTGAGTTCTAGGCCAGCCTGGTCTATAGAGTGAGTTCCAGGATAGCCAGGGCTACATAGAGAAACCCTGTCTCAAAAATTCAAAAAAAAAAGTTATTTTCTTTCAGAGATACTGCTGTTACAGATAAAATGATGTGTGAGCTTTGTTCCAAGGTAAATGGTGTGAGTAGACAGGGAGCTAGAGAAAACAGAACTGTCTCTGAGTATGGATATTTACTGGCTAAATATGCAGGGTCTCTGCATTTAATATAAATTAACCTCTTTGTTCTCTTTGTTTTTGTTTATCTTTTACTTACTTATATTTGATTATCTCACAGTCAGGTAACAAAAGTGGTGAGCACTTGCTATAGTGGACATGAGAGCATGGGTTTGATCTCTGCAGCACACACACACACAGAGTCAGAATATGAGAAATATAACAGATTAGGTTGCCAGGGAAACAGACCAAGATAGAATTTCATATGTAAACTGTTTATTAAGGAGTGTTCTTGGGCTCAACACCTGTGGGAGGGAGTACTATCACATGCCCAGTGACAGCCTCTGGGGCCCTGCAGGAGCACTAGAGCTAGGTGGGGCAGTTTTCAGAGGTAAACTGGGTTTTAACAGCACACAGACTGTTCACTGACTTAGACCAGCCTGCTCTGCTGTTGGAGCTGCCCCACCCCCTTAAAAAATGCTCCCAACTGCTGAAGAAAACAGGCCAAAACTAAGGATTTGGCTTTGAAGTACCTAGTAGCAGCAGTGTAATTGGTCTTCCTTGTCTGTGGGTGGTGTATTTGTGGATTCATCTCCCACTGATCTAAAATTGAGCCTGTGGCGGGCAAGATGGCTCTGTGGGTGAAGGCTTTTGCTGCCAAGCCTGATATCCTGTGTTCCCCAGAACCAGCATGATAGAAGAGAACTCTTGTAACTTGTCCTCTAACTTTGATTTCCATGAGTCATACCCCACTCCATAAAGAGATGTAATTTTTTTCTTTTAAATAGTCTGTACTAAATGTATAGACTTTTTTCTTATCCCCTAAACTGTGCTGTGTGATAAATATTTATATTGGATATCATATATAGTATAAAGAGGGTTTAAAACTGGGTTTTTTATCTTTCATATACTTTAAACCACCTTTATATTACTTAGGATACACTGCATCCCATTCATTTTAGTTGGGAAAAAATTGGAAAATGAACCCAAAGCTGTGCATTAAATATACATCAGAACTGAGATAAGATGATATATTTTAAGGAAGTCTTACTTGTCTTACCTAATGACTTGGGAAGGAAGGAATATAATTATGTCACAAAAACTGACATCAATCCCTTTAAAGTATATAGAACGCGGGGCGGTGGTGGCGCGCGCCTTTAATCCCAGCACTCGGGAGGCAGAGGCAGGCGGATCTCTGTGAGTTCGAGGCCAGCCTGGTCTACAAGCGCTAGTTCCAGGACAGGCTCCAAAGCTACAGAGAAACCCTGTCTCGAAAAACCAAAATAAAAAAAGTATTTAGAACTAATACATTTCCCCCTAGTTAGTTGATACTGCATGCTACTGCAGTCTGATTTTCAGAATGTGTTTTTGTTGGACGAATGAGGTCTTAATTCTGTTCCCTAGACTGTCCTGAAATTCCTATGCTCAAATGATCATCTAAAGCACATGCCAGCCCAGAATGGTATATTTTTTTTTAATGTGTATGGGTGTTTTGCCTACATGTATGTCTGTGTACCTCATAGATGCCTGGTGTTCAAGGAGGTCAGAAGAGGGCTTTGTATCCCTTGGAACTGAAGTCACCATGTGAGTGCGAGGTATCAAACCCACCCGCGTCTTCTGGAAGAGCAGTCGGTGCTCTTAATCAATGAGCCATTCTTCCAGCTGATTGTCTTTCTCTTTATCTTTTTTTTTGTTATTTTGTTTTTCAAGACAGAGTTTCCCTGTGTATCTTTGGAGCCTGTCCTGGAACTCACTCACTCTGTAGGATGGCCTCTAACTCACAGAGATTCGCCTGCCTTTGCCTCTCAAGGGCTTGGATTAAATTTATACATCACCACTGTCCAGCAACATTCCCAACCAGAGATTTTCTTTTTAAACTAAAATTTTAGTATTCAAAACAATGGTTTAAAAAAAATCATGAGTTTTTGACAGCTGGGAAGCCTGCATGGGACTGAACTAGGCCCTCTGAATGTGGGTGACAATTGTATGGCTTGGTCTGTTTGTGGGACCCCTGGCAGGAGGACCAGGATTTATTCCTGGATTTTGGAGCCCATTCCCTATGGTGGGATATCTTGCTCAGCCTTGATGCAGTGGGGAAAGACTTAGTCCTGCCTCAACTCGATATGCAGGTTTAATTGACTCCACATGAGAGGCCTTACCCTCTCTGAGGAGTGGATGGGGGGTCAGGTGGGGAGAGGTAGGGAGGAGCGGGAGAAGGGGAAAGAGGGGGAGCTGTGGTTGGTTTGTAAAATGAATTTAAAAAGAGAGAGAAACATGGGTTTTGTTATGAAATAATAATACATGTATCATTATCCCTTATCTATCTCTCCGCTCCCTGCCCTTTCCTCCTCCTGCTTCCCTTCCTCTGGTCCTTTTTTCCCCTGTATTGTGCTCTTTCTGCTTCTGTGCCATGTACATATAGATGTGTGTGTGTGTGTGTGTGTGTGTGTATTTTTTAAAATCTAGATTTTGTGGTTGAGTGGAAACATGCTATTTTGTCTTTTCTTGGGCTGCTTGTTTTTTTATTTTTTGTTCCTTTTGAGACAAGTTCTCTAATATGCAGCTCTGGCTGTCCTGGAACTCTCTGTGTAAACTAGGCTGTCCTCAAACTCATGGAGTGCCACCTGGAATTAAAGATATGTGACACTACACCCTGCTTCTGGGAATGCTTTTCATTTTTTTACCATGTTTATTTGTGTGTTTGGGAGAGCACACATGGCACAGTGTGTGGGGAGGTCAGAGGACAACTTACACAAGTTAGTTCTTTTCTTCTACTGTGCATTCAGTGATCAAACTCAGCTTGGTAGGTTTGGTGGTAAGCACCCTTACCCAATGAGCCATCTCACCACCCTAGGGTGGTTTTTTTTTTTTTTTTTTTTTTGGTTTTTCGAGACAGGGTTTCTCTGTGGCTTTGGAGCCTGTCCTGGAACTAGCTCTTGTAGACCAGGCTGGTCTCGAACTCACAGAGATCCACCTGCCTCTGCCTCCCGAGTGCTGGGATTAAAGGCGTGCACCACCACCACCCGGCCCCCTAGGGTGTTTTTGATTGGGCTGTTTTCTGATGTACTGTGGGGGACAAATGGCTGTTTAGAACAGTTTAATAGTATTAAGGATGCCATGTAGGGCCTGAGTAAAAGCAAGGCAGAAGCATGTTTCACAGGTGGAAACAGCTGTGCTGCCTTCATGTAACTAACTTGGTCCTTCCCTAGAGATCTTCCAGCAAGCTGCAGTCATGTGTTTTCTTTCCTTCAGGTGCCTGGGAGAACAGCAGGCAGCTGTGCATGGAAAAAGTTCCACTCAGGCAGCTGAGAGCAGCAGTGTTGCTATGACTCCCACCTATGTGGACAGCCCACGAAAGGTAAAAGTGGCTCACCAGTAGGGGACTGTTGCTGTGTAGTCTCAGGAGCCCAAATGAGAGCACGATATACCGCCATGAACGCAGAATCAGTTGTGCTGAAGCTGAGATAAATTCTACCACAAACAATCTTAAGGTTCTCTTCTCCCTCGTCGAGGAATCTTCCTGTTGATGGTAGTAATGCGTAGCTCTCTGCCCAGGTGCAGCCTGTGAACAACCACACAGAGTGGAATTGCTCCAGGTTGGAGATCTCACTTGAGCTGTGGAATTTGCCATCTAGTTTCCCGTCAGGGTCACCGTCACTCTGCCAGAGGGGAATTAGAAATTCCTGAAGCAGCACCCACACAAGCCTGTTCTTTTTTGATAATGGAATTCCTATTTTTTTTTCCTTTAAGACTCATGAGAAATATTGGGAAAGAAAAAATGCGAACAAAACTTTGAGACTTTAGGTCTTTCTATGGCATAACTAGTGAGACAGAATGAGAAAAAAAAAATAAAACAGGTTAGGCTTTTGTGTCTCCTGGGAAGTTCAGACTCATTGTTTTGTGTGGTAGGAAGAGCTAACTCTATTCTCTTATCTAATTTTTACTACTGGGAGATGAGAGTCAGAGCACTTATTTTTCATAGTTTTGGCCATATTTTATATCTAACTTTGTATTTAATAATTTACTCATAAAGGTTTCCCATGTCATGTTTTAAAAGTTATGTTTGGGTTTGTAGCAGGATTAATAAAAACGCAGAGATATAAATTGGGATTCAGCCTGAAGGTTAGAAAAGCAAAACAGCCAGCCACTGACTCTTACCTCTACCTCAGTCCAAAATAGAGATCCTGCCTCCAGGAATCTCAGAATGAGACAGTGTCTGAGAGCTGTCTCCTCTCGTTTTATAGTCCTCTCTAGGGCTGGGATTAACGGTGTGTGTCACCACTGCCTGGTCTGAAAGGCTGATCACTGTGGCTATTTTCTCTGACCTTCAGGCAAGCTTTATTTATTTATTTATTTATTTATTTATTTGGTTTTTCGAGACAGGGTTTCTCTGTGGCTTTGGAGCCTGTCCTGGATCTGGCTCTGTAGACCAGGCTGGTCTCGAACTCACAAGGATCCGCCTGCCTCTGCCTCCCAAGGGCAAGCTTTATTTATTAAAATACAAATGAAATACTACTACATGGGATTTTGTGGGGTTTTTTTTTTCTGTTTTAAGTTTTAGGAATTTGACCAAGGCCTTTCACATGATAGGCAGGTAGGCACTCTAGAACAACTGAACTAACCTCTCAATCCCTAAAACATATTTAAAGTAGCTACGGGCTGGGAGTCTGGCTCAGCAGTAGAGTGTTTAGTTTACACACTCAAGGCCTTTGGTTTGAGTCCCAATACTACAGTCACACAGAAAGCTTATTTAAAATGTAAATGGTTTCTCATTTTCAAGATAAATTTTAGCTGAGTGTTAGTTATAGAACACACCTTTAATCCCAGCACTCAGGAGACAGAGACAGGCAGATCTCTGTGTGTTAGAGACCAACCTGGTCTACAAAGCAAGTTCCAGGACAGCCAGGGTGACATAAAGACAACCAATAATATAGAATTTAATCTATATCATGAAGTTATAAATGATGCTGATGGATTTCCTTTTGGCAGTTATTTGACTATAGGTCTGATTTTAGCTTGGTATAAATTAATAGGATTATATTCTAGGGATTAAAATATGAGAAAAGTATCAACCAAAGCTGTAGGCAGCTTGGAGACTGTGAACCAGAGATCAACAACCCTGTGTGTGGAGTTCAGGCTTCATGGGAAAAATAAGGGTCCTTCCTAAGTACTTCTATAACCATTTCAAATAAAAAGCCATTATTTGTTCATTGACTGTGAAGATCAGGTGAGTGGCCAGATTACTCTACAAACTGTAGTTTGCTGACTCCTGCTCAAGGGAAGAGCTTTAGGTCCCAAAGAGAGTCTGTGTACAAAATAGAAGTTCTGTTGGCCAAACAATAACAACTTGGTTTGTGGCATAGGTCTCTCCGTATCATCAGTGCCTCAACAGTCATGTTCTGGGATGGGCTAAAGCCTCCTAGCCCTCTTCTGATCTTTCTACATTGTCATTTCTCAGGATTAGGGATGGTGCCAAAGGCAAGATGGACAAGCAGAAAAATTATAGGAAGTTGAAATATACTAGAGACCACACACTAGATTGCTGTTCGCGATGCACCCTGTACTCCACTGACTTCCGAAAGCTATGGTGCTGGGTGTGAACTCCAGATTTAGGGAGTGGGAAGCAAAACTGCCATGAGATGTCACGCTGGCATGTCTGGAGGCAGTGCCTCTTATGGAGTGTGTGATGCGTCTGCATCTTCAGTCATGCCGTTCCAGGGTGTGCTACGTGAGTTTGCGGTGGCTCTTGGAAGATACCGGCAATGGTGATACAGTGAACATCCAGATATTTTCGCTGTTTTACTTTTAGAGCTGAAGAGCAGATACCTTGATCTGTTGCCACTCCTGCATTGCAGCGATAAGCATGCATGCAAAGTGAAAAGGCTCTGAAAGGAACACAAGCTCTTCGAATTGTCATCTTTGCTTCAAGTACATGGGCAGCCACAAATACACACCCAGCCATAAGTAGAGGAAGCCCACTGCATTAGTGCTAATGTGACTGATTTTATAAATGTGAGCAGGGTGATGGCTTCAGGAAGCCCACTGCATTAGTGCTAACGTCCCTGACTTTATAAATGTCTTAGTTTCTTGGTTTTGTTACCCAAGCAGTAGAGGAGCAGGTACTGCTGCCTCTGTACTCCCATATTCACAGAAGATTAAGTAAGACTTTTCCTTGATTCTTTGCTGCCACATTTAATAACTATCAGGCAGAAGAAATCTTAGGCTTCAGTGTCTCTCTCTCAGAGGGCTGTTTGCTACCCAGACAGACTGAAGGACAAGATGTCACTGCTGCCTTTACCCTGCTGTTCCCAACACTGCTCTGGGGCCATTCCCTCTTCCTTGCCATAGGTCTGAAGGAAGTTAAAAGCACCCAAGCCATAGGTACACACGAGGAGCTTGGCTGTACCTTTCACCCACGTAGATGGTATTTCTGCGAATTGAAGTGTGATTTCATGCTCGTGCTTTGCATTTGGATAGTGTCTTTCTGGGCTCCCTATTCCACCCCCACCACATTCCCTCATGTCCTGATTTTCTCCTTGCCTCCTTGTTTTCATTTATTATTTACTTATTTTTCATCCCCTTCTCCTATTCTCATACACAATCCATTTCTTGGCTACCTTACACCTGCTGCTGCTGCTGCTGCTGCTTCCTCCTCCTCTGACTTCAGGATGGGGCCTTCTTTATGGAGTTTGTTCGCAGCCCACGTACTGCATCATCTGCCTTCTACCCTCAGGTTAGTCCAAACTCCAGCCTGTGCATGCCCTTCTGTTTACCTCTGAGCAGATGAAATTGGACTGAATCTGAATTTGAGGGACAGCTGACATTGAATTTGGCTTTAGGTGCCTTGGTGTTCAGAGCAGCAAAGGGGGAATGGGAAGGATTTGTGTAAGAGGACAGCCCTAACACATCAATGTTGAACCAATTTTCATTGCTGCTTGTGTGGTTCACCTAATTGCCACAAATCTCATTGTCACTACATTGCAGCATCTGTCCTTTTACATTTTATAAGCATCTTGAAATATGTATATTTAAGTATTGAACACTTATTTTCTCCTCCTGTTACAGCCAAGATAAGTTTATAACAGTATAACGGGGGCTGGAGAGATGGCTCAGCAGTTAAGAGCACTGGCTGCCTCCAGAGGTCCTGAGATCAACTCCCTGCAACCACCTGGTGGCTCATAACTATATGTAAGGAAATCTGGTGCCCTCTTCTGGCATGCAGGCATACAGGCAAACAGAACACTGTATATATAATAATAAATAAATCTTTTTAAAAAAAGTATGATAGGAAGTGGTAGGGGAAAAAAACCAACCAGCATCTATAAATAGGCCTGAGCCTATGTCAAGGCTAATGGTGTGTGGCCCTGGGCAGCTCACTTACTTTCTGAAAGATTTGGGTGAGGTCATTGCGGACCTTCCAGGCCTTAAAATTCTTTACTTACCACAGTATCTCATTTCACCTTGTAGCATAACCTGTCAGTTAAGTAAAAGCTTTATTCAGTTTTATAAGTGGAGAAATAAAGAACAAAGAAGTTGTTTGTAGAGTACAGAGTAGAACTGGAATTTACATTCATGACCCACAAGGCTTGGCTCAAAGCCCACTCTGTAATTAGCATTAGTAATTACTATTTTGACAAGTCTTTGGAGGCAGATAGGCTCCCTGATGTTTATGGAGGCTTCTAAGAATTGTGTGAACTTGACTTAACTGTAGAGAACTAGCTACAGAGATCTGGAGTGAACAAGGGTTATACGGAGTGGGTCTGGCTAAGGAGAATGGGACTTGTGAGGTGGGAGAAGTTAGAGTCCTTATTTAGTAGAAGTCAGAAAAGCCGCTCATCGAGCTCCCACTTTGCCATTATTAGAATTTGTATAATTGACCCTCTACGTCCACCCACAATCAATCAACTATGGATCAAAAATATTGGGGAGAAAAAAATGTGTCTATTCTGAACACGTACAGACCTGTTTCCTTTAGTTTATTCCCTAAATGGTGTAGTGTAGCAGCTGCTGCCATAGCTGTTCTCTGTATTAGGTACTCTACGTCATTAGAGATGATTTAAACTCATGCACGTGTGTCCAGCCCGCAGCCCAAGGGGTACCTATGCTGCAGGACAGCTGTGGATAAGTTCCATCCAACACAAAACCAGAAACCTGAAACATTAGGAGATTTTTAATTTTTTAAAATTCTGTTTTGTTTTGTAACTGTGCTGTGTGAGTCTAGAGTGTGGCTTTGAGGACGACAGTGCTATATTGAAATGTCAGAAGGCTGACATGTGAACCATGCAGGATGATTTGCAAAGGTTGAATGCAAATACTATGCCTTTTAAAAGACTTGATCATCCATGGGATTTATTTGGTTTGGTTTGGGTTTTGGTTTTTTGAGACATGGTTTCTCTTTGTAGCCCAGGCTGGCCTGAAACTCACTCTGTATACCAGGCGGGCTTCAAACTCAGAGATCCACTCTGCCTCCAAAGTGCTGGAATTGAAGGTTCCTCCCGGTCATCCATGGGATTTTATTTCCTGGGGGTAACAGTGTCTTGACACCATAAGGTGACTATTAGTAGTGAAGCTGAATTATGTCAAGTTAATGCATATTTGTTTATTATTCTTTGGTAATTTCATATATGAATATAGTATATTTAGCTCATAGCCATTCATCCTCCCTTTACCCTTATATCCCCCTTATAACTTCATGTCAAAGTCCTTTTTTTAAAAAAATAACCTATCAAATCCAATTAGTGCTTTCCCTCCCCACATAGAAATGTGCCTAGATGAGGGAGGTTCAAGAAAAGAAAGGCAATATAGGGTAAGACCTTGTAAAGCAGCTACAACGTTGTACTAAATTCAACTCTAAGTATGGGAACCATCTTTCTTTCTTTCTTTTTTCATTACAAGGTTTCTCTGTAGCTTCAGAGCCTGTCCTGGAACTCACTCTGTAGACCAGGCTGGCCACAACTCATAGAGATCCACCTGCCTCTGTCTCCTGAGTGCTGGGATTAAAAGTTCTGGGATTAAAGGCGTGCGCCACCATTGCCTGGCCTGGGAACCATCTTTCTGAGACTCGAAGTGGTTACACAAAAATGACAAAGTTTTCAGGAAAACAGCTTTTTCTGGTATTACACTCTGAGCAAAATGTGCATCCATGAAAGGTAGACTGTATAATACAGTCAAGCAACCATGGAGCAAAGCTGGCCCACCATTTGCTTTTGTAAGTAAAGTTTTATTGGAGAAGAGCTGTGCCTCCTCCCACCCTGCACTCCCCCCCCCTTTTAAGACATGGTCTGACATAGCACACCCAGTCTGACCTAGAGCTTGCTTACCATGTAGCAGAAGATGGTGCTGATGGGTTGATCTCCTGTCTCTACTTCCTGAGTGATGGAATTACATGTGCTCATCACCATACTGAGCACTCTTTGTTTTTTTCTAAGGTTGGTTTTCTTTCACAAATGGCTGTTTCAGTGTTCTTGTGAAGGTTGAGCAGTGACAACAGAGATGTCACTCGCAAAACCCTATATGCTTGTTATCTGGAAGATGTTTGCCAACTCCTGATTTAGTGATGACTCCTTAGCCACACCTCTGCTCCCCATCAACCCCATGAAAGGGACCTAGAAAGCCAGCCCTGTGAGCTACTCTTGAGTGTTCAGTGCTGGGCCCGGTCTCCCTGCTTAGTTAGCTTGTTCTGATTTAGTGTTAGAGCGTGGTACCTGTCCTAAGCCTTCGGTGGTTATTGCAGGCTGCCTCCTGCTGTACTTCCTCTGGGCGTTTATGGCGCACATGGAAGCCTACATAGTTGACTTTTTCTTGTGTTGTTTTGTTTTGCTTTACTTTTTAAATCATTGAGCCTTGCTGCAAGAAAGCACAGTGGTTCTTTTGGAGCCAGAGCATTTTTTTTAATCTCCTGGGACAGCTGGTAATATCTAGAAATATTTTTGACACATCTATGGCTAGTATTACTGGCATCTAACGTGGGAGTGGGGCTGCTGCTCAACACCCTACAGTGCACAGGCCACCCTATGACAGTGGTACTGAGATGACAAGCTCTGTTTTAGAAATAGCAATATTTACACCATCTAACAAGATATCTGATAATACAAGGCTCTGTCTGAAGGATGTATTAAATTGTCAGTTAAGGCTTTTTTGTTTGTTTTGTTTTTGTTTTCACTTTTTTATTTATTTATTTATTTATT
>JAQHUG010000234.1:104451-146723 GCA_028555095.1 Dicrostonyx torquatus | reverse complement strand
GAGACAGGGTTTCTCTGTAGCTTTGGAGCCAGTCCTGGAACTAGCTCTTGTAGACCAGGCTGGCCTCGAACTCACAGAGATCCGCCTGCCTCTGCCTCCCGAGTGCTGGGATTAAAGGCACGTGCCACCACTGCCCGGCTTACACTTAACCATTCTTAACAAGAACCGTTGGTCTCTCCAGCCACTCCCCATGTAGTTTTAATTCATATTTCTCTAAACATCTTTTGACGTTTATTGGCCATTTTGTATTTCATTTTTTGAGAATTCTTTGTTCATTTCATTATTCCATTTATTGATGGAGTTGTTTTGTTTGTTGTCTATTTTTTACCTTTAGTTTCTTTCCAATTTTAGACATTAGTTCTCAGTCGGATGTGTGGCAACAAAGGCTTTCTTCTGTCTGGGGGCCTCCCCTTCACTAACTGTCCCTTTGCTGTGCAGAGGCTTTCTAGTGTTGTTTGTAGTTTCATGAGGTTCTAGTGTCAGTTGTTGGCATTATTTACTGAGTCTGTTTCAGGAAGTCCTCATCTATGCCTAGATCTTAGGTATTTTCTCTGCCTTTTCCTCTAGAGTTTCAGAACTCCATGTCTTGCTTAAAAGCTCTTGATTCATTGGGAGTTTTGTACAGAGTGAGATAGGAATCTAGTTTCATTCTTCTATATGAGGAGGTACAATTGTCCCACACTATTTGTTGAAGACTATTTTCAGTGCGTTTTTGTTTGTTTGTTTGTTTGTTTTGCCATCTTTGCAAAAATCAGATGACTATAGTTGCATGGGTTTATATCTGGACCCTTTATTGTATTCCACTCTTGTGCCAGTGAGGTATGACAGTATGACTTGAAGTCAGGTATGGGGATCCCTGTAGCAATTTTGGTTTTGCTCAGGATTACATTGACTGTCTGTGCTTCCATATTTCCTAATTCTGTGAAGAATCACATTGGAATTTAATGGGGATTGCATTGAGTCTGTAGATTGCTTTTGGTAAGGTAGGCACTTTTCATACTAATTCTTATAATCCATGAGCATAGGATTAAAATTTATAAAAAGAATTTGGTGACATCTTTTCTTTTCTGTTTTTAGGAATGGTTTAAGACTCACTGGTGCTGGGCGGTGGTGGCACATGCTTTTAATCCCAGCACTTGGGAGGCAGAGGCAGGTGGATCTCTGTGAGTTCGAGGCCAGCCTGGCCTACAAGATCTAGTTCAGGACAGGCCCCAAAGCTACAGAGAAACCCTGTCTCAAAAGGGGGGCGGGGGGAAGCAGGCACACTGGTATTAGTTCTTCAAAGATCTGGTAGGTCATCAGTAAGTCAAGATGACCTTGAGCCTCATCCTCCTGCCTCCACCTTCCCAGTGGGATTATAGGGATGTGAACCACAATTTATTTTCCTTTAGGTGTCTTGGGAGACATTTCCTCAGATGAAGAGGAACAAGATTGCCTGACAGAATGTTAAATTTACTGAAGTTATATGGTTATGTACTTGGAGTTTTTCTCTACTTTCTGTATGTTGGAAATACATATAGCTTATAACTTAGAACAGGTTCATTTTCACATAGTGCGTTCTCAATGTCTAATGGGGACCAGGGGTGTGATCTCAGTTCTCCTGTCACTTACTTCCTTGACTGCTGTGCACAGTAAGGGTTGCCTCTTTGAGATGTTACCTGTAGAAATTTCAGGTTTTCCTTGTCTCTCCTAGAAAATGCTGGAAGAGCAGCTCATAACACATGCATCTGGTGAAGCCTGGCGGACCTTCATCTATGGCTTCTATTTCTACAAGATCGTAATGGACAAAGAGCCCGATCGAGGTCAGAGCCCAAGCACATGCAGGGGCGAGTACTCTTCCTAATCTCTCACATCACCATGCATCTTGAGCTCCATGTGTGGCTTTGTGCTTTGAGTTGACACTCCGACAAGCTCTTTCAGCATCTGTACATATTTAAGCATGACTGAATGACAGTGTTGTTGTTCTTTTTTTAAAAAAAAAGATGATTTATTTAGCTATTTTTGAGAGTGTGTATGTGAATTCAGGTACCTTTGGAGGCTAGAGGTGTTGGCTCTTCCTGGAGCTGGAGTTATAGACAGTTGTAAGACCTCTGATTTGGGTGCTGGGAACCAAACTAGAGTCTCCTCTAAGAGCAGCATGCACTCTTAACCACACAACTGTCTCTCTAGTCCAGACAATGTTTTTATTGAGGACAGTGTTGGTGGAATATAAACCTAAAAGAGGCCAAGGTACCTGGTTTTTCTTTTTTTGTTTATTGTGGGTTTTTTTGTTTGTTTGTTTGTTTCTTCCCCAAAACAGGGTTTCTCTATGTAACAGCCCTGGCTGTCTGAGAACTTGCTTTGTAGACCAGGTTGATCTTGAACTCACATAGATCCGCCTACCTCTGCCTCCTAGGTGCTGGGATTAAAGGCATGGCCACCACTGCCCAGCACAAAAAAAAAGAAAAAAGAAAAAGAAAAAGAAAAATTAAATTTGAGACCGAGTTTCTCTGTGTAGCTTTGGAGCCTGTTCTGGAATTCTCTCTGTAGTCCAGGCTGGCCTGAACTCACAGAGATTCGCCTGACTCTGCCTCCAAGTGCTGGGGTGAAAGGCGTGCGCCACCACTGCCCAGCACAATTTTCTTTTCTTTCTTTTTTAAGATTTATTTATTATGTGTACAGTAGTCTGTCTGCATGTATGCCTGCAGGCCAGAAGAGGGTACTATAGATGGTTGTGAGCCACCATGCTGGGAATTGAACTCAGGACCTTCGGAAGAACAGGCAGTGCTCTTAACCGCTGAGCCATTTCTCCAACCCCGCTCCGCAGCACAATTTTCTATGGATCCTATGTTGGTGCCTTAACTTGCACCTTGCCTCCATTCTTCTGTGTTGGCTTTGTTGACAGTGTGATGGACTCCACTAGTACTTTATACTCACTGGACTTCCAGTTCCCACACACTCCTTCAGGAAGACTACCAAGTCTACCCTGTTTTCCAAGACATGTTTTAAATAGTCGTTCTTTGGCACAGTTTCACATATACCCTGCTTACACTCTCATATTACTTTTAATGATTTACTTTGTGTGTGTGTATGGTGTGTGTGTGTTTATGTGTGTACCCCATGTGTGTGAAGGTGCCAGCAGACATCAAAAGATGGTGTTGGATCCCCTGGAGCTAGAGTTACAGGCAGTTGTGAGCCACCATGTAAATGCTAGGAACTGAACCCAGGTCCTCTGCAAGAACAGCCAGTGCTCTTAACCTCTAAGCCATCTCTCTAGCCTCTTTCCTTATACTCTTTAAGTCATCCCCAAATTATTTATAATAACTGATAGTAAGACACTGCTGTATTGTACTATATTGTTCAAGAAGCAAGAAAAATTTTGGTCATATTCAATATAAATACTCTCCTGCCCCCCTGAAAGAGTTTTGTGTATGTGATCAAATCTGTAGCTGTATATATAGCTCATGAGTTCAGGAAGCTAACCGCATGTGTTTGCCTGTTTACTGTGGTTCTGGGATCGAACTCAAGGCCTCTGCTACTTGGCAACACTGTAATCCCATCCCTTTTTAATGAAAAAAGGGAATTCTCCAATGGGGAGCAATTTCTAACCTAATTTCTGGCTGCCATGGTTCTGGAGGCACCAAGGATTCAAAGCAGCCTTCATAGTGTGTGAATTTCAGATGCTTGGGGACTGGTCGGAAGTGACTGCCACGTTGTGATAAATCACTTCTTCATCTCTGGGTCTATCCGGGATATGGTATAGTTAGTGACATTCACTGTGTACTCTTGTTAATTTAGTATCGATTTTTACCTTCTATTAGAAAAAAGAAAACTAAAAACTCACAACTTTTTATTTCCTAAAATATAAAACTGATAAAATTTTAAATAATTGAATTAAATCTTATATGATATAAAAAATTAACCTACATAACAAAAGCTGTTCACAGTATTGTGCAACCACCACCTCTTTCTTGTTAGCTTTTACTGCCCAACTCCTCCCTTTCCAAACACTCCCTGGACAAGCACTTACAGGTTTTGTGTTTCTACAAATGTCATATGTGCAGTGACATAACAGGTAGGCTTTACACCGGTTCCTTTCACTTAGCATAGTGTCTGTATTGCGCCATGTGTCAGTCAGATAAGCAGCATTGTGACAGGAGATCCTTTCCTTCCCCTGCTTTTTCCCAGTGGCTATGCAGCAGCCCACTGCTCCCTGGCACACTACAGGAGTGGACGACTTTGCCAGCTTCCAGCGCAAGTGGTTTGAGGTGGCCTTTGTGGCCGAAGAGCTTGTGCACTCTGAGATTCCTGCCTTCCTCCTGCCCTGGCTACCCAGCCGGCCAGCCTCTTATGCAAGCAGGCACAGCTCCTTCAGCCGAAGTTTTGGAGGACGGAGCCAGGCAGCTGCACTGTTAGGTAAGTTCTCGACCTAGTTGGAGTCTGGGAATAGCAGGGATGGGGAAGGGTGGTCACTAGCCATCTAGCATGTACAAAGACCACTTAGAACACCAGAAAATTGTTTGAGAGAGGGTCTTACTGTGAGCTCCTGACTGGCCTGTCCACTTGCCTCTGATGGATTTAAAGCAGAGGCTTTTAACCTGTGGGTCGTGACCCCTTTCATAGGAGTCACCTAAGACCACCAGAAAACACAGAAACTTACATAACAGTAGCAAAATGGCAGTTATGAAGTAGCGACAAAACTAGTTTATGGCTGGGGTCACCACAGCATGAGGAGCTGTATGGTTTAAAGGCATGCACCACCATGCCTAGCAAGAAAAAAATGTTTCATATAAAAAAACAAGAGTAAATAAGGTATCTTATGACTGGGTGTGGTGTGCTTGCTTTTAATCCTAGTACTTGGGAAGCAGAGGCAGGAGGATCTCTGTGAGTTCACGGACAGCCAGGACTGAAAAGAGAGATCTGTCTCAACACACACACACACACACACACACACACACACACAAATAATCTTTCTGGCCAGACGTAGTTGGTGGTACAGATCAGTAATTCTAGCACTTAAGAGGCAGAAGCAGGGATTGTGAGTTTGAGGCTGCATAGTAAGGCCCTGTCTCAACTAACCAACAAATTTATTTATTTGCTAAATAAATAAACAGGGCATAACCTCAGCATTTGAATTCTTCCTCAGAAAAAAAACTAAGAGAAGAGAAACACCTGAGTTTCACTATTGCCTGTGATTCAATTGGGTTTTGTTCATTTGTTTGTTTTACTGTTGTTTGGGGTGGCTTTTTGTTTGTTTGCTTGTTCCCTTTTTTAAAACTTGTGATTCTCCTTTGGAGGTAGCAGCAGAAAGCTGTTTTGAAATGCCTAATGTTGATACATAGACCTTTGGCTTGGCCTGTGGTGGCTCCCGCTTCCCATTCTTATCCTGTGTCACTGAGCTGGGAAGCTACAATGCCATCTGAGAGTCCTGCAGATACAGTACCACAGGCCTTCCGCTCAGGTCTATTGTGACAGTCGGTTAGATCTCGGAGTCACGAGAGACTGTTGTATTCCTCTATCCAAAGTGACCAAACTTGATCCAAAACTTTTTCCAAAGCATTCCTGATGAACATGGAGCTAGCTTTTTTTTAAAAAAAATTCCTTCAACTTGGCACTCACTGATGAGACTTGCTTCATTGTGAGGAAGCCCTAGCTGTGGGGGACGAGCTTCAGTGTTCTTCTCTAGTGATACTGATCTGCTCTCCTAGGTCATTAATAGGCCCCTAAAATGCTGCGCTTGTTTCTCTTCTAGGCCTGTGCATATTGATTAGACTTCCCACGTAGCTGGCTGTACCTTTGTCCATACTACCAGCCTACTAGAAGCATCTGCATTGTCAAATCTTACCCTGGAAACTAGAGTAATTTCCACTTGGGTGCCCCCTAGACTCGCCTATTCTGCACTTAACAAACCTGATAATAGAAGATGTTCCAAGTCACTGCTGAGGTTTATCACTTGCCTTTGGTTTTGTGACAGAGGTCTTTTTACCTGGAGGAATAGATACATAGTGTGCCAGTCCAGAGAACACAGCTTTCTTTGATGTGGACTGTTGAGTAAAGGGTTCCTGGGAGTGTCATAAATAGGAACGTGAAGTCCAGACAGAACCTAGCTTTAATGAACATTTTAGTATCAAAGTGACCAGTAAGGGGACCAAATGTGCCTCAAGTGTCCGTCAAGCCACGGATAGGCCTCACTTTGCGCATTAGTGAACCTCATGTCCTAAGCTGGAAGGCAGGCTTAATGGGAACAGAGAAAGAGGAGACACAAAGTGACCAGAGGAGAAGGCAATTAAGGAATCTATACCTCTTTCTCAGCCACATGTTTCTTGGCTGGGCTGCCATACAGTTTGCAGTCAAGGAAGCAAGGTTTTCAGAGACATGCGAGTGTTTGGAATCTCAGGAGCTTGGCCCTTCCAGCTCCGAATCAAGAACTTTGCCCATTCTGCCTGTTCTAGCGTTAGGAGAGTATCAATCAGTGCCCTAGCTAATGCTCTCCTGCCTTCCAACAGAAGTGCTTTAAATTTGTTGACTTAGGAGCAGAACCCAGAACCCAACTGACTCTTTCAGAGAAAGAAAACCTGTGAGCAGTAGGGATATAAGAGCAAATCCTGATTTATAGAAAACCCTGGTGTGCTGAGTGTGGTTAGTGTCCACGGAGGTCCGAGCTCTGACTGACACGTCTGCATTAGGGTAGGCTTCATTGTCAGCTCCCATTTATTGAGAAAATACTGTAGGACTAAGGCCTTCCTAGGATAAAAGCAGAAAAGTAATGCTTTCTCCTCGCTGTGGTCTAGGCTGTTTTTTCCTTGTTCTGTTTGTGGGTCACTGAATCCTGAAGATCTTAGGTACAGCCTGGTTGAGTGTCTGGGTTTATGATCCTAGTTAAGATGACATCTCTCCCTTGTATGAGAAGGGATGGCTTGACTAAGGAGTCAAACTGCTGCATAATTGGCTAAATCTGGCTTATGGTTTGTTGATAACTGACCCTTCTACACTGTTCTAGATTTGTGTGTGTGTGTGCATACGTGGAGACTACAAGAGGACACTGGGTATCCTTATGTATCACTGTGTGACTCTCCAGTCCTTTGAGGCAGGATCTCTCCCTGGGGCTTGTGCTTTCTCAGCTAGGCTGGAAGCCAGCAAGCTTCAATGATCCTCCTGTCTCTATCTCCTTTGGAACTGGTTACAAGTGTGTGGGGGCACCAGGCTTGTTATGTGTGGGTAATGGGATCTGAACTCCCGACTTCATTGATTATGCAGCAAATACTCTTTTAAGTGATAAGCCATTTCTCCAGCCCCCAGATTGTGTTTTTTTTTGAGAAGAGGTTTGACTATGTGGCAAGATGTCCTCTAACATATTTTTCCTGCCTCAGCCTTTTGCATGCTAGCATTATAGGTTTAAACTGCTATGTGTGGCTATAATTAATTTTCTTAAAATGACTTTTAGCTCTCCAGCACAGCTGAAAAAGGTTCCTCATAGGTCCCCTGCTCCTCTCACACCCAGCCTCCTTCACCGTCAGTCCCCACCAGAATGACATTTGTTCTCATCCACAAACCTACAGGGATGCACGATCATCACCCCAAATCCACAATTTACTCTTGGTATCGTATATTCTGTGGATGTGTATAAATTTAAGGTGGTATAATATGCAGAGTAGCTTATCACCCTAGAATTTCATCTGTTTTTTATAAAGTTTTATTGAAACATATCTGAACCCATTCTCATATTATCTAACAGCAAGCAGAACAAGATTTTGTGGACTCCTAGATTGTTAACTAGTGATTTTCAGAGATAGGAAGATCTATTGAACTTTGCAATTTCATATTTATGGTGCTTATTCATTCTTCTACATTATCCCACTCCGTGTGTGTCCCCACCCCCTGCTGTATGCTCACACAGCTGCCACTGTCCCAGAGCAGAGGACTGTGACCCTGGATGTCGATGTGAACAACCGAACCGACCGGCTGGAGTGGTGCAGCTGTTACTACCACGGAAACTTCTCTCTCAATGCAGCCTTTGAGATCAAGCTACACTGGATGGCGGTGACTGCCACAGTACTCTTTGAGATGGTGAGACCATTACCTTACCTTAAGGCATGGGGGTGCTTTGTAGAGGCTCCTGCGGCTTTCACATAACCTTTTGACCTTAGGATAGCCTTAAAACATTAAACATAGGAGTGCAGAGTATAGATTGGTGTTTCTTCGCCTTGGCATTACTGACTTGGGGCCAAATAATTATCCGTTGTGAGTGATTGCCATGCCCATTGTGGATTGTTAAACAACATTCTGACCTCTACCTATTGAATACCAGTAGCACACACTGGCTGTGCTAACCAAACATTTTCCAAAACTTGGAACCACTGATCCAGAGTGAAGAGCAAGTCTCTGTCTCTCCCTTGTGTCCTGAGACTTCCATCTAAAAGCAGTCACCACTATGTCCATGTTTGAAACACCGCAGGGTATCCGTGTAGATGTACAAAGCAGGGGTGTTAGGCTGGCCATGGTGACTCACCCCTGAAGAAAAATGTCTCAGCACTTGGGATGCTGAGGTAAATTATCACCACAAATTCAAGGCCACTCAGCTACATTCTTACATCTCAGATCAGCCTAGAATTCAAGGTGAGGATACACTTTATGCTCACATGCTGGATACATAGTATTTACATTGTGTTTTTCTGTTACTTGTGTATCTTCTATACCAAAAGAAATAAATCTGCCTTATTTTTTACTTGTTGGATTCAATTTTTTTATCTCATTGTTTTTAATGGCTACAGAATATTCTAGTATTTATTTATTTCATAGTTTGCCTCACCAATTCCTAGTTGGCGAATATCACATTTTAACTTGGTGTTCCTCGAACAAGATGAGTTTGTCTTCTGGAGGCATTTGGCAGTATCTACAGATATCTTTGTCAACCCCACGACAGGGGGAGAGTTGGATGTATTATTAGCATTTAATGGACAGCTATCACAAGTTAGTTCATTGCAAAGGAAACTAAAGGTGAGAAGCTCGGGCCAGGAAGAGGAGCTGTGTGCTCATTCACAGTTTGCCTAGCATTCATCAGGAAGCAAACTGCACTTGTTCCTGACAGGACCAGCCAGAGCCAGAGATCATGAGTGAGTGAGCATGCTAGCTGATATGGATGCTGCCACTCTGGCAGGTCTGCTCTTCGGAGGCATTTTCTGTGATCTAAAAGAACCTGGAGATGATTCTGTTTTTGTGCTTCCTTCCAGGTCCAAGGTTGGCATCGAAAAGCTACCTCCTGTGGCTTCTTGTTGGTCCCAGTTTTGGAGGGTCCTTTTGCACTGCCCAGTTACCTGTATGGCGATCCTCTGCGGGCCCAGCTCTTCATCCCACTCAACCTCAGCTGCTTGCTCAAGGACGGCAGTGAGCACCTGTTCGACAGTAAGAGCTACTCCCTTCTGAAGGGCCTGTCCCCCATCCCAACAACAGCCCCCTGTGCTCTCTCATAAGTAGACTCTAGATGGGAAATGGAGAGATTAGTAAGAAACAGAAAGCATCATCTGGAAAGAGAAAAGGCACAAGTGGGAAGTGGGATGAGAGAGAGGAATGAGGATACTTGTATAAAATGTCATAATGAAGCCCATCCCTGTCTAGTGAACACATGCCTGAGAAAAGCAAACCACAGAAGCTACAGGCTGGTTAAGAGAGCCATTCTACAGGGGGGGGATAACCTGGGTTGTAAGCAGGGGTTTCTCTGTCCCACCCCATCCTGTAGCTACTTCTAAATAATCACTCAGAGGCTTGATACTAATTACAGGATGTTTGCCTATAGTTCAGGCTTATTCCTAACTAGATCTTACATTGAATTTAACCCATGTCTATTAATTTAAGTATTGCCACATGGCCGTGGCTTTTTACCAGTCTACTGACAGCTTGTTTCTTGAGCAGCTGCTTGTGTCTCCCTCAACTCTGCCCTTCTTTCAACCCAGTTTGGCTTTTCCGCCTACCTATGTTCTGCCTTGCTATAGGCCAAAGCAGCTTTTATTATCAACCAATGAGAACAATAATATTCACAGTGTACAGAAATATTATCCCATAGCACTGGGTTTTTTGCCCTGGATTTTTTTTTCAATTTCATTTTATTTTATGTGTGTGAATGTTTTGCCTGCATTTATGTCTGTGCACTGCATGTGCACCTTCCCACAGAGGCCAGAAGAGGGAGTTGGATCTCTTAGAACTGCAGTTCTGGATGGTTGTGAGCCACCCCGAGGGTGCTGGGAACCAAATTTATTAAGTCTTCAGCAAGAGCAGCCAAGACTCTGAACCACTGAGCTGTCTCTCCAGCCTCTTTCTGAATATTTGAGCAGTGACTGGGTAATCTGGGACAAATCCTTAATGCTTCTGAGCTTTGAGGTTTTTTTCTTGTGTATGCTGGCTAGGGCCTGTCTGCCAGCTCTGGAAGGCCAGAGTGAAGCGGGCAGTGGAAGAGAGGTTTGTGCACTCTCCATCTCTACACCATTGCTCTGCCATGTCCTGTGTTCTCAGTCACCTGATCACCCACAATGATTGTTTGAATTTGAGGAGAGCCTTTGGCATGCTAGTCCATGCAAAAAGGCCCTAGAGAGGCCATCAAAAACAAAACAGGAAGTGTTGCTCTACTCTGCAAAGCTGGGACCAGCTTTGTAAGTCCCAGGTTTCCTGCGTGTATCTCCAGCGCTGCATCTTGAGGACTCTGTCAGGAAGAGAGCACAGGGACCACCCTGATGTGCCCTTTACCCACCAAGCACTTACTGCAGATGAACGTATAAATGTCTCCTAAAAAGCTTTCCATGCGTTCGGGATGACATTTTCAAACGCAGGAGGCTGCAGCTGATGCTAATCTGCCAGGAGTTATCTGATAGATTATAAATGTGAAAGACACAGCTTTGGTGTAAGAGAAATATTTTCTTCCCACTTGTTTGTAAGTTTGTGTTACACTAGACGGCAGAGGGTGAGGAGGGCTTGCTAGGTAGAGCAGGCTAAATTTGGTAATCCTGTGGTTTCTAGTCCTAACAGTCTGTACTCTCCACTTACGACGCAGAAGGCATTTTTTTTTTTTTTTAACCTGAGCCCTGCAGAGTCCCTCTGCCTCGGCGGCCAGAGATTCTGAGCTGCACAGAGCTTACAAAGTCTTTTTGTACACATACACATTCCTGTCTACTTCACAGCATGGCTGAGGGAGGACCATTTGTGCAGTCCTGACATGTGAGTGATTATGATCCTTCCAAAGTTTTAAACCAGGCAGCTCCTTGTATAATTGCCAGTATCTTGAGGGGCTATAGTTACCTACAGCATTCAGAGATGCTCTCCTCATTTTAACAGGATTGCTCACAGGGCTGGCATAGAGCTGATGGTTTCCCTGCCAATTCTGACCTGGTCTTCTAAACCATCAACTTCAGTTGGTTACCATGGTTACAAAGAAAAGTCCTAGTTTAAAGGAATAAAGAACCCAAATCTAAAATTCAATTTTCTAGATTCTGTGCCTCTTTTCTTCTTATCTCTACTTCTTGTAGCAATTGAGTCCATATCTTAAAATCTGGCAAAAATGTGGCATATGTGCGTGTGTGTGTGTGTGTGTGTGTGTGTGTGCGCGCGCGCACACGTGCATGCATGCACACTGGCACATGTGTGTTTGTGTCTGTGTGTGCCTATATTTGTATATGTGGGTATGTGTCTGTTTGTGTATGTATGTGGTTTTGTGTGTGTGTATGTCTGGGTGTCTGTGGGGTATGTGTATGTGTGTGTGTGTGTATGCATTTGTGTGTGGGAATGTGTCTCCAATTTATTTGAAAGAAAGTTCTAATTATGGACAAAGTGACAAAGCCACTGCATCCCTGGTCTCTGGGTTGTCTATACTGTTTTTGTGGAGACGCCCAAAGCCTCCATCCAGAAAGCAATCCAGCTCTGCTTCCTGTTGCTGTGTGACAGGGCTCAACCTTCCCTCCTCCTTTCTGCATTTGGTCCTCAGCAGCTACCGTGTGGAAGAGGGAGATGGGAACAATTCAGTCAGTGATAGAGGAGCAAATTCTGCTCTGTTCTCCCCTCTGCAGCTGATGACTTCTCAAGAATTTGTTTTGTATTTATTTGCTTCAATTTCCCTACCTCTAAAGTAGAGCTTGTAATATTGTCTTTCTTTACAGGGAAATGGAAGATTAGTGATATTAGAAACATGGGTAGGCATTATTTTCAGAAGTAGCTAATGTACACTCCAGGTTTGTGTTTTAGTATACTTTCGAAGCCAGGTCTAGTGGTAGAGGCAGGAGTATTGGGAGTTCAAAGTGATCTCTGGCTACCTAGAGTTTGAGGCCAGCCCAGGCTATGTGAGAGCTGTCTCAGAAACAAAATTACTGGAGTCTTTCCAGCTTTAGTTATGTTTGTTTCTCGAGACAAAAAAAAGTTTTGTGTTACAGGTCTGACTGTCCTAGAACTCACTCTGTAGACCAGGCTGGCCTCGAATTCACAGAGATCCGCCTGCCTCTGCCTCCCAAGTGCTGGGATTAAAGGTGTGCGCACCACCGCCCAGCTTCTTTTCAGCTTTTGAATAAGACATTACATAAGCCTCATTCTGATGCTAACAGTGGCTTCCGAGGACTACACCTTTCTAGACTGTGGTGGATTTTGGGAAGGGATTATAGGGTACACGGCTGTCCTTCCTATAACTTTGGGTGGGAATTAAAAGTTCAGAAACAAGAGACTAGAATTGTCAAGAGCAATGAAGAGAGCAGTGTGAGTTTATTACAAACCTTGTGATCACAGCTCAGCATTTATTCCTTATTCCTTTCAGGCTTTGAACCAGAAACATATTGGGATCGAATGCACCTTTTCCAGGAAGCCATTGCTCACAGGTTTGTCCATTAGCAAGAAGAAACAGTGACCAAATCAGTATTTTTTCCAATAGCAGTTACCAAAGTGAAACCCAGTTTATTTTGTTCCTGATCCTGAAGGATCTGTCCTTCTAGTGACAAACTCACTGCTCGCCTCCACTCAGCCTGGAAGATGAACGCTGCACTGGCAGTCCTGTGGCTGGTGCCTTCCAGACCACATTGCTTTGTTAGGCTGTGAAGGGAGAGCTCTGTAAGTAACCTACGAGAGCACGGTGATGCTGTGAAGGAGATGGGTAAAGTGAAACATTGTAAATTTTGTCATTAAACCGATGGATGAGAGTCAGTCTTTCTTAGCATTGGCATTGTGGCCCAGGAGAAGCCTTTCCTGGCTCCTCTGATTAGCTGTCTCCTCCACCAGTGCAACAAACCACATTGTTTCCAAGCATCTCTCAGCTGATGTCCACTTGCTACTTCATGTTTGTTCCTCATAGTGAAACAGAGCCCCTGTTGTTGCAGTGACCCTCTGCTTGACGGCCTTCTTTGCTGTTGTTCATACGTCTTCAGCTGCTATCACCCATACCCAGCACCCACCATTTATTCACAAGGCTTAGACCTTAGACCCTGCCCTAAGATTGGGACCTTACGTATGTGCTCGGTGAAGGGTATGGAATGGATGCAGTGGTAACTAAAGGGGTATAGATCTGAGCAGAGGGAAGGGAGGAGCGAGCACCGTAGTCACTGGGGAAAGGCCTTCCTGTAGGAAGTAGACAGGTCTGGTTCACCCCCACCTCCACTCACACTGCCAAAGAACAGTGGAAGTCTTAGAACTTATAGTCTTGCTTTTCTCGCCCCCTGGGGGTTTCTGGGCTCAGCTGGTAAATCTGCAAGAGACAGTAGTTTGGATATCCCAGCTACTCACAGCTGGTAAGCAGTTCCTTGGCCAGTCACTACACTTCTTGACTAGGTGTCTCCTGGGTATGACCTTTAGTTGCCAAATCAGCATTTTTCTTCTTGGTATCTTGTTCTACTCCTCCTCAACCCAGGTCCTGGACATATTTTCTCTAAACTGCTGCCCTTTGTCCTTCAGCAACTTTTCTAACATCTGACTTCTTCCATATCTTCAAAGCTCCTTTGCCTAAGCCCCACCTCCTCTGCCCTGTCAGCGACTATCTACCAGAGACCTTCAGCTCCCTCTATTTTGAATTCCTCTCTTTCTCTTTTTTCTCCTCATAAGGCTTTACTTTGTAGCTCAGGCCGGCCTTGAACTCCCAATCTTCTGTTTGTTGAGATTGCTTGCTACACCAGCACAACGGGCACAACAGGAAATTCCTGTTTCCTTTTATTTTTAAAAACTGTAGACTAAGCTTTAATCCCAGCACCTGGGAAGTGGAGGCTAGTGGATCTCTGTGAGTTCGAGGTCAGCCTGGTCTACAAGAGCTAGTTCCAGGACAGGCTCCAAAGCTACAGAGAAACCCTGTCTCAAAAATAAAACAACAACAATAGCCAAAAAATTATAGACTAGACCAGTTTGTAGGCCCTTGGAGGGCAGAAATTTAATTTTTCCATCCTTATTCCCAGAGCTAGCAAAATGCCTTTTCCAGAGTATTTGTTCTACACATAGCTTTTGTGCAGTGCTGGGACTGAGCCCAGAGCCTTGAGGGTGCTAGGCAAGCAGTCGTCCATCCACTGAGCTGCGCCCTGGTCCTGCTGTGGTTTTGTGTGGAGTGGAGATGTGACTCCGAAATGACACCCTGCCCAAAAGGTCCATCTCAGAAAGGCTAGAGATGCTCTCCTTCCTCCCATAGACCCCTCTGCAGTGACACCTAACTGTTCCTTCTACTTTTTCTGGGCAGTTGGGGTGAGATAGTACATCAGCTCTGTGGTGGATACCCCTTGCCTGCACTGCAATCCCAGCTTCCCAAGTGGAAAATCACTTGGATGAATTGTAGGTTTTCTGAGGATTTGGGGGGCTTTGCGTTTGTTTGACTTAGTGATGGCTGCCCCTTGTAGAAGACTCAGATTTGGTCTCCAGCACCCGCATTGGGCAGCTCACAGCTGCCTGTAACTCAGGCTCCAGAAGATCCAGCTCCCTCTTCTGGCCTCCAAAGGCGCATGTGCACACATACAGACAAGCAAGTACACACATACATATGATAAAAAGTTTTAAATTAAAAAAATTTTGTCTTAGGTTAGATATGTGGATCAGTTGGTAGAATGTGTGCACCAATCACCACGTGAAACCAGGTACATAGTACACGACTATAATCTAGCACTCAAGAGGTAGAGACGGGAAGATCAGTGGTTGAAGGTTATCCTCTGCTAAGTTATGATTTTGAGGTCAGCCTGGGATACATAAGACCCTGTCTCAAAAGTAAATAATATATGAATAAAAAGGGTCTTTACTGATGGTAAGGAAAAATGAGGCAAGAAGCCTCCAGTCCAGATGATCATGCTAAGTAAATCATTTGGCTTGGTTGGGAAGTAAGGAGGAAATCCAGAAGTGTCCTATAGACAATGTAGGGGTGCCAGCATAGAGCTGGCAGCTTGGAGGATCCAGCACAGTGCTTCCCCAGTGAGCTCGGTCCAGGAAAAAAAGACACATTTTACCTCCTACGTCACTGCCTTCATTACATAAAGCCCTCAGACTCAGAGGGCAGAATCTGGGCACATCTGTTAGCACGTCCTTTACAGCTCTTAGCAGGTGGGGCTAGAATAAATGTGCTTTATGGAAATAGAAAACCCAGGAATAGAACAAGCTATAGATAAGAAATGGAACAGCACAAGTCACAGATGAGAAATGGCTTCTGCTCATTTCCCATTTCTAGAGCACAGCACAGCCAAGGGCCTTTGATTGCTGATCCTCACCTTTAAGGAAAGAGTTTAATTAAGATGCCTTGTCCCATTTCAGTGAAGGCCATTAAATGCTTAGCATGATGATAGTGGAGACAGATGTGGCTAAGAAAACATAAGACAAGGGGCAGATACGGATTGGTGAGCAGCCTGCTAGGACACATGCCACAGCAGGCAAAGTGAAGGTTTAGAGTGGGGAGGGCATGTGAGAAAGGAAGGTGCTGGGTGGGACGGAGGCTGGGCAGAGTGCTGCATTCTGCAGTGACAGCGGACCATGAGCAGGAGAGCCGGGAGCCTCAGGGTTGAAGGCAGGTGTCGAGAAGTGCTGAGGAGAGGCTTGTCCATATTCCAGTATCTTGGGCTGTTGGAATCTTAGTTACACTCTGCCCTGTTTCTCCAGCTAATGAGACCATACATGTGTTTCTGTCATTACTATAGGTTTGGATTTGTACAAGATAAATATTCTGCCTCTGCTTTTAACTTCCCTGCTGAGAATAAGCCTCAGTATATCCATGTTACAGGTGAGGAACGGTGGGCAAAAAATTGGGTGAGTGCATGAGCCCTGCCCTCGCCCACCGTGGCAGGACCACCACAACCAACTGCAGGTATTCCCCAGTGGCTTCTACTCAGGCCTGCTCTCTCCCTTCAGGAACAGTGTTTCTTCAGCTGCCTTACTCCAAGCGCAAGTTTTCCGGGCAGCAGCGCCGGCGACGGAACTCCACCAGCTCCACCAACCAAAACATGTTCTGCGAGGAGCGGGTTGGCTACAACTGGGCCTACAACACCATGCTGACCAAGACATGGCGCTCTAGTGCCACAGGGGATGAGAAGTTTGCCGATCGGCTGCTGAAGGACTTCACAGACTTCTGCATCAACCGTGACAACCGTCTGGTTATGTTCTGGACAAACTGCCTGGAGAAGATGCATGCCAGTGCCCCGTGAAGCCAAGTTGCTCGATTAAGAGGTTGTGGGCATTCTAGGACTGGCCTTCCAGTTAGGCTCTGGGCATCAGGCTGCTACTGCCAGTGAATGCGGCCACAAGTATGAGTGAGGAGAAAACTGGAAGCAGCTGCTGCCACTACCACCACCCAGATCTCACCATCATGTGCCCATGGCAGGGGAGGCACAGATTGTCCGTGGGAGGAAGTCAGTGTCTGGGAATGGGGTAGGCAGCTTCCATTAGGGTCCTTTTCCTTTACCGGTAGTAGGATATTCAGAACAGAACATCCCGATTCCTGCCTGGGAGCGTGCGTGTATAGCATAATCTGTGACATAGTGTACCATTGGCTCATACCAGGTGTACATATGTGTACATAGAAGAAGCAAATAAAGCCGCCTACACAGTGTCTGTTCCCAGCCTTGTTCCTAGTAGCAGTCCCAGGTGGCAAGAGGGCTTCAGGGCACACTGGTCTGGAGTCTGGCTATGAATCAACTTGATAGGTTTCTTTTCAAAAGCCCTAAGGCAGGAGCAAGGATCCTTCTGCACAGGACTGGTGAGCAGGCAGGCCAGTACAATAGGGAGCTCTAGGCTGGTGCCATCAGACATATGCCTTGCTAGGTGGTTGCACCAGCAGCCATTATGGCATCTCTGACATGTAGAGGAAAGCTGCTGGCTCTAGCCACAGGGAGGGCAGACTGCAGAGAAAGGAAAGGATCTGATAGTCATAGCTACTGCTTTTTCATTAATCGCACACCTTGTAGACTTACCTTCTTACCAGCTTTTGAACCCTTCACCTCTCCTGGGCCCTGTGCTACAGCTCCAGGTCTACCCTCCTTGCCTTTCTTACATCCCTAGGACACCTGACTTGTCTCGGCTTCATTCTGTTGCTCTCTACTGGAAGCTGGGTGAGTTTTTGTTACTTGTTTTTTAAAACTACTTCAAGCAGGTGTTTCAGAGACGGAGGCAGGAGGATCATAGAGTTGGCCTCCACAGTGTATTCTGAGCAAAGCTGAGCTGTGTAGTAAGACCGTCTCAAAAGTCAAATGGGGCTGGAAAGATGGTTGTTAAGAGCACTTAACTGATCTTACAAAGGACCTGAGTTCTGTGCCCAACACCCAGTGGCCACTCGCAACCATCTATAATTTGAGTTGCAGGGGACCCCACACCCTCTTCTTCACCTCTTTTGGCATCAGGTACACATGTGGTACACACTGTAGGCTCAAGGCACTCCAGAGGCCAGGACCTGCCACCCACAGAACACTAACTGTCCTAATGACTGGATCCAGCCTTCACCCTACAGAGTCAAGGACTTGAAATCCCACTAATCCCCGCCCTGAAAATCTCCATGCGGAAAAGCTCACTTACCCCCAGGAAATGCTATATAAGCCCTGTCTTCTGCTCAGTTCTCTGCTGCTTCTCACCCAACCAGAGGCAGTGCCCTCCTGGGTTCTTCTCCTCCCTATAAATCTCCGGTGTGAGGTTTGTTGTGCTGTGTTGCTTTGTGATATTCCTTGGCTCCTAACTGCCAGGAGACCTTTCTCAGCTGTAACACTTAAACACATATGTACATACAAACAAAACACTCATACACATAGAATAAAAATAAAAACAGTCAATTCCAAGCCAGGTGGTGGAGGCACACATCTTTAATTCCAGTACTCAGGAGGCAGAGGCAGGTGGCTCTCTGTGAGTTCAAGGCCAGTATGGTCTACAGAGTGAGTTGCAGGACAGGCTCCATAGCTACAGAGAAACCCTGTCTCAAAAAACAAAGAAACCCAGTCAATTCCACTCTATTTGTACTTGCCACTTAAAATTGTCTTGGTGACCTGGACTCCAGAAACCTTAGGTGTGGAGCTGAAGATGTAGCTCAGGGAGCTGAGGTAGGCACCAGGCTCTGGGTTTGGTTCACAGCACCACAAAAACAAAACATTGTCTTGCCCTGGGGGTTATTTCCAGAACTACCCTGGAACCAGGCTCTTAACCAGCCCAAGTCTTCTGCACTAAGTCTTCCAAACTGGCTCGTCTGGAACTTCTAGTCATAGCTATTAATTCTGCATGAGAAGCTTTGTTTTGATTTTTAAGATTTGATTTTTAATTATGTTTTGCGTGTGTGTGTGCGCGTGTGTGTATACACATCATGTGTGTTTGGTGCTCTGGGTCAAAGAGAGCATCAGATTCAGAACTAGAATTAGTTCAGCTGGTGATGAGCTGCCATGTGGGTGCTGGCGACTGAACCTAGGTCCCTGGAAGAGCAGCACATGCTCTTACTGGCGGAGCCGCTTCTCCAGCTTCTGCATGAGAGGCTTTTGAAAGAGTAGGCTGTTAGTATGTGCAAGTGTAGTGATTCGTCCCGTCATGGAGCAAGCCCAAAAAAACTTACCTTTCCTTTCACTTTTACATCTGGTGAATATTGCTCCTCGATGTCAATCTTCCTGACTGTGGGAGCTGTCCCAGAGTAGCTGGAGGACTGGGACAGGTATAGCTGGACTTTGTGGAGTGTACCTGTAATCCCGGTAATCAATAGACTGATGGAGAAGGAGGAAGATTGCTATGAGTTTGAGGCCACTCCAGGATCCATAGTAAAATACAGTCTCAAACAAACAAGCAAATACACAAGCAAAAAAGGCATTTTGTGCGAGAGAACTTCCTAAGAAGACAATAAATGTCTCAGGTTCTCACTTTCTTTAGATGGGCATCTTTGCTGAGTTCTATGCCAGCCTCCTCAGTGAGAGTGCTGGTCAGGCTGTGACCTCGTGTGGTCCTGTTACTCATCACGTGAAATCACTTAATTGCCCTCTCGAACACATACCGTTTTGGTCATGTTCCAAAGATGACTCAAAAGGCCCAGGGAATGAGTTGGCAGAAGGGCAACTGATGAATTAGAAGACTGGGCTACTTGCCTCCCAGCTGGTCCTGAGATACTCCTGCCCTTGAGCCTGCCTGTTCCTGCAGCTTCCAGCTTTCCAGATTCTAATGCAGTGCTCTCATCTGTCTAGTTAGCCAACCAGTCAATCCCCGTTTTTGCTACCTTTCCCAATCCCTGGTGCCCAACTGCAGAGCTTTACCTCAGGAGTTATGGTCTGGAATGTGTCCCCACTAAAATTTTATGTATTAGAAACTTAACCCTTAACTAGGTGTGGTGGCACATGACTTTTAATCCCAGTACTCAGGAGGCAGAAACAGACAGATCTCTGTGAGTTCAAGGCCAGCCTGGTCTACAGAGTGAGTTCCAGGATGGTTGACAAACACATACCAAGTGTGTGTACATCCCTGGATTCCATCCCCAGCCCTGATATATGTATGTATGTATGTGTATATATATATATACATACATATATATGTATGTATTTTTATACATATTTTTGTTTATAATACATATTTTGTTTTAATACATATTTTGGCATTAGAAAGAATGAGGGGCCAGCAAAGCAGCTCAGTAGCTGATGGTGCTTGCCATTGAACATGACAATTTTTTCTTTTCTTTGGGGGTCCTGGAATTCGCTTTGTAGACCAGGCTGGCCTTGAACTCACAGAGATCCGCCTACCTCTGCCTCCCGAGTGCTGGGATTAAAGTCGTGCGCCATCTAAGTTCAGTTCCCCAAACCCATGTGGTTGAAGGACTAGCCCCAGAAAGTTCTCTGACCTCCACACATATGTGGTACTCATGTATCCACATATATACCATACATACACAGATTTAATTAAAAATTTTAAAATAATCCCTGTGCAAGGATGAAATGCAAATTTGCGAAGAGTTCCATATTAAGATATATTGAAATGTGTGAAGGTTTGCTAGCGTGGATGGAAAATAGCAGGAGAGAAGCAGAATACAGACCAAACCAGTTTACAGCTCTCTTCAGTTACCAGGTCACCCTCTTCCTGAGTGCTTGCTGTGTGCGAGGCTCATCATACTCCTTGGTGCCTGAGACGGGGTGAAAGGCCTCTGGATATGAGGCCAGGCCACACAGCTGGGCTGCTTTGGGGATAGCCTGACCTGGTCTGCCCTGTGCGGCCCCTCACCTTGTATGCAGTGTGCCGCCTGCTGCTGTGTCCTGGGGTCAGGCTGGGGTCCCTCCACAGGTGACTGTTTCACGTGTGGTGCAGCCCTGCAGACACACAGGCATCCTGTCACAGGGCCATAGCTCCCCACACAGAATCTGACAGGGAGTGGACAGTGACTTTGTCGTGCCCCCCGCAGGACCCTGCTTGGTATTTCCCCTGGGCCTGCAGAAGCCTGCATGTACTTCAGCAGCTCCTGGCGTACAAGCTATAGCCACACACTTGCCCTAAACCAAGGAGTGCTCTCCAAGTGTAGCGGTGGCTTGTCCAAGAGCATGTGCCCTGAGCCAGGTCCTCCAGCCACTAATCTGGTGGTGGCCAATCACCTGTTTCCAATGAATCAGCTCACATTTCTTCCAAGGAGAAAATCTGAACCCGTGAGAGCAGGACATGGGAGGGTCTGTGTGAATCCTTGCAAACCCACTTTCCTCTCAGCCCTGAAATTCAGGGACCTCACCTGGCTTTGAATCTGGAAGGAACCGCAGGGCCCGTGAGACTGTAGGCCTCTCTCTTCTCGGCTGCCTACACTGTCTGTAGGGTTAACCCTCACCCTTTGGCTCCCCAGGAGCCTGGAGCAGTTGCCACTGTGCTGTTTGAATTACACCAGATGGCTGATCCGGGCTCATTTCCTCCCGTCCAATAACCCTCAAATGTCTCCAGTGAGATAAAACAACTTATTTTTAAATCCATGGCATCCTGAGAGAAAAATTTCTTAACACCTTTTGATATTTGTCCAACCCTTCTGGCTCCTGTTATACACCCCCCCCCAGTCTAGAATTGGATAATGGGTGCTGTCTTGAAAAAGCAGCCTCTTTTCAAGACAAATGTCCTGTCCTTTCCCAATCTGTGTATGTCCTCAGTCCCCAAGGACAGACAAGAGTAACAAAGTGACAGAAGTCTTGCCACAGAAAAGCCAGAAGGACGTGATTGAGCTGGGCACAGCTGTCCCAGCTACTCAGGAGGTTGAGGCAGGAGGGTGACATTGAGCCCAAGAATTCAAGACCAGCCTAGTCTGCATATCCGGGAGGAGGCCGGATATGAGGGGAGAGAAGCAGGAGGAGAAAGAACCAAGTATCTTGATCTGATTTTAAAAAGAAAGTGAAAAGGGGTCCACATAGGTGAATCTTCCCCCGTAGGAGAGACACCCCGCTCGGTAAGTGAAGAACTGAGCTTTTCCCTGACGACAGCCCTCACTCTGAACCTCCCATCATGCCTGGTTGCAGGGCCAGAGCGACACAGACCGTCTTTGCCACAAAGCAAGTTGCAGGCCGGGCTGGTGTTGTTCACCGCTCACATACTAAGGCCTGGCTCCCATGTTTTTCCTGCGTATTCCTTGTTCTTGAAGCTTGTCTCTCCAGAGCTGCTGGGGGGCAAAGAAGACACCGTGTTCATCCTTGCACGCTCCACTGGAGGGACTTCACAAACTGGGGGGTCTTTTACGGTTGGCCAGAATCATTGGTTCAGCCGAGCTTGGGAAGTGGAAGGAGTCCAGAGACTCGGCAGCCACTGTGGCACTGTAGAAGAGCGCTGTCTGCTCGGGTGAAGAGCCGCAGGAACAGGAGGGGACTGTGGGAAACGGGTGTTTTGGCAATATATGAGTTTTCAAAAAAGACTCCTTGAGTAGGAAAAAGGGAAAGCGAGGGGAAGTGGGATAGAATGCACTGGCACCAGATTAGTGAACTAAAAATTGAAATCAGAGAAGAGGTATGTGGGGGTTCTTAGCCTGCCCCACCCGCTACCCCAGCCTGCACTTCCAATAACTTGACTTTGGTGGCGTGCCAGGGTAGAGTTTTCAAGTTCCAGGCTGCAACCTGGTGTGACAAGTGGCCCACTGTCTGGGAACCCTGAGCCAATCTGCTTCTGGGTTACACCGGGTGGGACCTCACTCATCTCTCAGGCTTTGCTGTTCCTAGCCTCTGATGGGATCGCGATTGGATGACCTCAGCCACACTCTGGTGTAGTAGCCAGGGACGGCAGGGGCTTCTTTCCGAACCTTCCCCATTTCTCCTCAGGCAGCCAGAAGCCCTGCTCCCAGGTTCAGTGTTCTGCTTCCTCACTGTGTGATCCTGCATCGGCCTCCCTCCTCCACCCTATCCATCTGATCTGCATCTGTTTCCATGGTGACAAATGGGAATAATGAAATCTTCACTGCATCACTCGGAGAACTGGTGCGAGAACCTGGAGACAAGGCTGTGAGGATTGAGCCACTGCACAGGTTGTTGTTTTATTCTTTGACTGAATCAGGGTCCTCAGACCCATAGTCCTCTTGCCTCTGTCTCTAGGGGCCGAAATTCCAGGTGTGTGGTGCCAACCCTGCTCATATCACGGCTCTTCTCCCAGTCGGTTCACCATGGGCTGGTTCAAACCTGGAGCCGAGTTTATGTATCTCAGGCCCCCTTCGGAGAGGCCTTGGAGGCCATGGTGAGGATCCTTGTCTGGATAGTGCATGGTGCTCAGGGAATTTTATTACAGTGTTGAGGTTTGAAACCAGGGTCTCACACATGGTAAGCAAACACCTCACCACTGAGTTACACCTGTGACCCAAGCCCAGAAATGTAAGTTTTAAGAAGGTGCCGTGCATATGCTCTGCATGGGAGCCAAATGTTCTTGGCAAGGGCACAAAGAACCTCAAATGCCACCAGCCAGCCTGAAGCTTGGAAAAGGACAGAGGACAAAGAAAAAGAAAGAAAACAGAAGAGAGAACAGCAAGAGCTGCCTGTGTGTCGAATCCCAGAGAAGTGCAGGTCGGAGGACAGCACAGTGGGAGGCAGCAGGTGGTAGGACCCATACCGCTCAGGAGAGACTGAGTCTCCAGAGAATGAAATTAGTTTCCTGGGGCAACTCATGGCAGAAAAGAGCAATCTTCAGCCCCAGGACCCTCCTCGCTAGAGAGAATGAGAGACAGGCAAAGGAGAAGAAAATATCCTGGGCAGGATGGAAGAACAAGGCTTGGGGCCTGGGCCTTCTGCACTGTGGTCAGGGTCATGTCTCCAGTCCTTCCTGTTCCTGGGTACCACACAGACTGTTGTGGGTGGTTGGTGCTGAGAGGACAGGAGTACTCCTGCATGGCTTGACGTACAGGATGTGTCTCACCTCAAAGCAGAAGTGAAAGACGGAACCATTATTACAAGGCAAGTCTGTTCACCTTCCCAACCAGGAGGGTGACTGCCACCAAAGAGAGCCAGCCTGCTGAGACAAGGAGGAGCCAGACTGGTTTGGGGGACCATGACTGCTGGGGGCTGGCTGTGTGCATCCCTCCACACATATCTTGGGCTCTCTCCAAATCCACATCCTTTTGAAGCACCCCAACAACTGAATCCTTAAATCGGATTTTATGACTGAGACTCAGAGAAATGACTCTTGCTACAAGCCCATCTCCTAGCAGATTCAAAGCCAGCCGCTCTGCAGTGAGGGAGAGGCATCATTTACTGGCTCGTTCACTGTCCGTGTTTGGTGGCCATCCTCTCATCAATATCTGCATCTCAATAGCTTTCTGTAGGACACACAGAGAGGGGTCCAGGTGGCTTGTTCCTCATTCCTAACGTGACGGACAGAGGAGCCTTCACAGCGTCTAGTCAGTAACTTCTTCAGTTGCAAAAGGAAGGTGGCTTCCAGGGGGCCCCACCCTTAACTTTCAGATGGAAGGATAAGGTGGTGCGCCAGCATTGTGAGTCACAGAGGACCTGAAACAAAGATTCTGCTGGCAGCTTGGGCCACTGATATCACTCAGAACCCTGTGGGTATGTGTTCTATCGTGCAGGAATCCTGCCGTGACCTAGTCAGTCCGTGCCGACTCCTCACTAAGGGGCAGCTATTGCAGATGGCACAGTACTGGAGCCCTGAGGTCTGACCAGCAGCAAGACCACATTTCTCTGTAAGGGTAGAGCCACCTTGGCCTTCCTCTGCTGATGCAGGGAAGCAGTCTCCATAGAGCAAAGAGCTCACATGCCTGGATCACAGGCACTCTTGGAACGGGGTTGTGCAGGACACTGCTTGCTGCCCTATTTAATTCTATTAGCAGTCCCCACTCTGTGTGTGTGCGTGAGTGTGCGCATGTGTGTGAGTGTGTTTGTGAGTGTGTGTGCATGTGTGTGTTAGTGTGTTGCGTGTGTGCGTGCGTGTGCATGTGTGTGTGAGAGAGATTTGGTTGTGTATATTTTGGTTTGTCATACGTTGAGACAACATCTTTCTCTAGCCAAGAAAGGCCTCTACCTTACAACCCTGGCTCAGCCTCTCATTGCTGGTGTTACAGGTATACAACACCATGCCTGGGTCACAGTGGGTATTACCAGCTGACTTTTGCAGGTAAGTAACCAAGAATTATGGGCACCTTACCAACAAGTGTTAAGAATTTGGATTCTATTCCAGGTCCCCATGACCTTGCCCACAGAGCCCTTTACCCCAGAAGGAGGGCTTTGGGGCTGTGTTCTGCTCTATTTTGGGTTTCACTTGTTGGCAGTGGCTCAGAACTTTGGTCTCGTCCTCTGGAAAGTAGCTGTGGGGGTGGCTGCCAGTCCTCAGAAGCATCGCAGAATGACCTTGCTGGCCACTGCTTTGTCTAAAGAGGAAAACTGAGGGTCCTGAATTGGGAACCAACTTGTCTGAGGTTGGGATTGGTCAGTGGAGCTGGGCCAGCCTGGGTCTCTGGTCTTCTTCCTCCTCTTCTCTCAGGCCTTGACTGCCCTGTGCCTCTACACAGTCAGCACGCTGTGGGACCCAAACTTCCATCTCCTGGGTACCTGCCTCCAATACTCACTCGCTTCCTGGCCCTTCACTAGAGATCTTGGAGGAAGGGCAAACTCCATATGTGTTACAACACAAGATTTAGCTGTGCGCCCCGCCCCCAGCTCCCCTGAAGCCTGCTCCTCCCACAGTCTTCCCCAATTTAGTAACCATACCATCATCTACCCAGTTAGTCAGGCAGAAAGCCTTGGAATTATCCTACATTTCCCATTCCCGCAACCCCCTCATCTGATCCATTAACAAAAACATATTGTAATCGACCTTTCTTCAGCACCCTTGCCTTTATCCATGCAACCCAACTAAACTGGTCCTTCCGCATTGCTAATGCAAAGGCATGCATCTGGAATCCCAGCATTCCTAGAGCCAGATGATGGGAAGTGAAGGCTGGGGAGGTCACTGATCCAGATTACACAGTGCGGCAGAAACAGAAGAGACCTTCCCTCAAGGCAGAAGACGAGTGCCACCCTCATAGCTGTCAGACCTCCACATGGATGCCGTGACTGACGTTCTCAGAGCCTGAGTTACAAGTTAAGTCTACTCTAGGCCAGTGTCTGAAAAAGGACTTGTCCTGTCCTGTAAATTCCTTGGTCTGGGACTGTGGAGCTTGGCAGTCGAGTGCTTGCCTTGCCTTGTATGAGGACCTGACCTTGATCTCTATCTAACACCAGAGCCAAAAAGCCAACCAGAATGTGGGACTTCTCGAAGAAAGCACACGCTGTCGGTTGTCTTCCTTTTGGGCAAGTTTAACTTTCTGGTGCTTCTGATTTGTTAACTCTAGCGTGGGGCTAATAGCAGTGCCCATCGCCTCGAGGCACTATGAAGAGCAAAGCAGGATGAGGAGAGTGTCTACAACAGTGCACTGGGTGCCTGCTTAGCAATGTTAATTCTGTTATGATTATTGTTCTTTGTTGTGAGGCAGCATCCTGCTGTGTAGCCCAGGCCGACTCAGTTCTCTATTCTCCCTCAGAGAGCGCTGAACTACAGGCTGGAGCCCTCACACCCAGCTCCACTGTCATTTTTAAATTGTTATCATCACCATCACCATCTGTTTTAACTTCCTTTTCAGACTTTATTTTAGACTTATTTATGTGTGTGAATGTTCTGTCTGGGTATATGTCTGTCTACCTCATGCATACCTGATGCCGTTGGAAGTCAGAAGAGGACAGCAGATCCTCTGGAACTAGAGTTACAGATGGCTGTGAGCCACTATGTGGGTGCTGGGAATCAAATCCAGGTCCTCTATAAGAGTAGCAGCAAGTGATCTTAATCACTGAGCCATCTCTCCAGCACTTACCCAGTTTTCATTAAAGAGGCAATTATTTTTTTCTGTCTGTCTTTGAGTAATAACTTGTACATTGTATCATTTTTCATGGTCCATAACCCTGTGTGAGTCAGGCTGTGTTTCCCTAAACACTCGCCCGCCCGGAAGGTGCTTTTTCTTCTTCATTGACTTAATGCCCGTTCTTCCTTCTGTCTCAGCCTTCCAATCCAGCGACCAGGGGAAGTCTCCCATTTTATACTCTGAGGGCACACATTTCTAGTCTTATCTCTGTGACACAATGGTATTGTAATGCTATCGACAGAGCAACTTATGGGAGGAAGTGTTTTCTCAGCTCCTGGTTGGAGGGACTATCGTGGCAGGAAAGCCATGGTGGCAGGGGCTTGGGGCAGCTGGTCACAATACAGTCACAGTCAGGAAGCAGAGAGCAGAGAAGGCTGGTGCCTGGTTTGTTTTTTCTTGTCTATCCAGACTGAGATCCCAGCCCATGGAATGGCACTGCCCATATACAGCATAGGTCTTCTGCCTCAGTTAACCTAAATTAGATAATCCCTCTCTCGAGGGATTCTGCATCCTGTAACTGGACCATCCATGTTACCATTACATTAGATGTGTTCTGTCACAGGTTTAGACTCTTCCCTCCGTTTGAATTGACTGTGCCTCTGTCACGGGCTGACCTCCACAAGGACAGAGGCCAAACCATCCTTTCCCTTCACCGACACAATATTTTGCATATATGCTAAATGGTAAATAATGAGTGAGTTCATGAATGAGTGGAGTGGTGAGGGAGCTCAAGGCCAAAAATCCTTCCGGAGATAATTTATTGTCCTTACATCAGGGCATGAGGCTACAAGAGCTAGCCTGACCTCCAGTGGGCACCACTTGCTGGGCTTTGGTCTTGGGTACTCGCAAAGCCTTTATGCTGTGCTAAAAGGAGGCAGAGGCTGTGACCCACTAAGCAGGGCTCAAAGCTGGACATGCAACCGCAGCGTGGTGAAGTCTGTCTGCCTCCTGTCTGTGCGCCAGACACAGTGACTTTCCCTTCCTTCTTGAACCCTCCTGACACTGGAGCTCTGTGTTCTGGTTTTCTGGCTGATGACACATTCTTTACTGGGTTAGAGCAGAGGTTCTGCAGACCTGGGCCAGTCTCGGACAGAGTCCACACTGGGACATGGCGAAATGAGAACAAAGGAGACAACATGGGGACTTTTTACAAAGCTAAATTAATTCCGAGATTATCTGTCCTACATTTTTCTGTGTCAGCCTGCCCTTTCTTTTATGAAACCAGGGTGACAGGAATTGATGACTGTGTGTCCTTGCTTGTCAAAATCACCTACTTAATTCTCTTTTGAAATTTGCTGGCTGTGGAAAATGGCTGAGCTGGGATGAGTATACATATTTGCTAGTTTGCCAGACACCTCCCTCCCTCTGCTCTATAGCCCCTGGAGAGGAATCGCCACAAGGCAGATACGAGAACGGGAGTAAATTGTTGACGGACTGCCGTGAAGAAGAGAGACATAGTTGCTTTGTTGTGTGTAACAGTGAGGCAGTCTCAGACAGGGACATTTCAACTGATGTCAGCTGTCAGCTCAACATGGTGGCTCTACTCCCTTCCCTGGTGAGGCTGAAGTAGGTGGACCTTTGAGTTCCAGGTCAGCCTGGTGTACAGAGTGAGACCTTGTCTCAAAACAGACAGACAAACAAAACCATGCAAAAGAACAAATCAACTGATTTATAGCAGTTTTCATGGCTACGTGGTCAGTAATTGATGAGCTATCCCAGTCTGGCAGTGCTTAGACACTACTCAGGCTTGTGGGGACTGATTGAGGATCTTGGCCATGGAGTCAGACAGACCTGTATTTTAACACCGATTTTACTACTTGTTACATGTGTGATCTAGAGCAAATAAATTTTCTGCTACTTACAATGGGAGGTAAAAAACCAGGCAGTGGTGGCACACACCTTTAATGCCAGTGCTCCGGAGGCAGAGGCAGATGAATCTCTGTGAGTTCAAAGCCAGCTTAGTCTATAGAGCGAGTTCCAGGACTGCCTAGGCTACACAGAGAAACCTTGTCTCAAAAAACAAAATAATAATAATAATAATAATAACAACAAATAATAATAATAAATGGGAGGTAGAGACTAGAGAAATGGCTCAGCCATTAAGAGCACAGGTTGCTCTTCCAGAGGACCTGGGATTGAGTCTCAGTACCCACAAAGCAGCTCACAACTGTCTGTTACTCCAATCCCAGAGGATCTGAAGCCCTCTTCTGGCCTCCTCAGGAACCAAGCATGTACAATGTGCACAGATATACATGCAGGCAAAATACCCACACATTTTAAAAAATTAATGTATTTTAAAAAAAGAAAAGAAAAAAGAAGGAGCCATGGAGCTATGAGAACCCATCTTAGGGCAAATTAACCTGGTCATAGAGGCCAGGAAAACTCCTTAAGGGAGTAACCATTGAGCCGAGGGCTGAAGGGCAAGGAGGGCTTTCTAGAGTGACAGGGATCGTGGTGGAGAACATTGTATGCAGAGAAGACAGGCTTCACAAGGGCAGGATGGAGGTGAGGAACAGGACTGGAGAAGAGATGCAGCTCAGACAGGCTAAGGAGTCTCACTCTTATCCTTGGAAGTAAACAGCAGAGAGCATGATCAGATTTGCAAATTTAAGAGTTTTCTGGGTTGTGGTTACGGGAGATGGCAGTCGGAGGTGGGATGGGCAAGCATAAAAGGCTGGAACCTGAGCTAAGTCAATGTGTAGTTGTTCAAGAAATACATAATGGAACCCTGGGCTAGTGAAGCGGGGGTGGGGAGACAAGCACATGGCCTTAAGGACCACTTAGGAGATGAAATGGTCACGACTGAGCAGTGGATTCCAGGAAGGATGAGGGTGAGAGGGTTGCCGAGAATGATACCCAGGTTTCCGGATAGAACTGTTGCCAGGCAACAAAGTGAAAACCAGAAGGGAGGGAGAGAAAGCCTGGGACACGATTTTCCCTGCAGTTGTTATTAAGTCCATGTTTACAAAATGAAAGGTCCTAGGATGTATGACTCCTGGTTGCTTACCAAGGGAGAAAGTCCTCCTTGCAAAGGTTGCGTGATGCAGGCAAACAGGACCTAAGGCTTAGGTCATGACTTGGGTCATTCAAGCAAGCTGTGTGACTTTAAGAGGCAGCATCACCACTCTGGGCATGAGCTCTAGAATGAATGGCCCACTTAGCCTGAAAACTTAACAGGCATAATAGACTTGTTTGTGTCTCCAGCCTTGTTCGTGTCCACTGTCACTATTTATGGGACTGCTCCTTGGAAAGCTGTTTCTTATAGATTCATTTCGACTAGCAGATAAAGGTGAAAAATCATTAAGTCTAGAATGTGACCACAGGAACCCATTTGCTCTCTCTGCTAATTTCATAGAGTGAGATGGTGTCTGGATTAGACCCTTGTCTCCATCCTCCTGCACTCCCTGCCCACAGGAGAGGCTCAGCAGTTTACTAGATCCACAGAACTGGAAAACAAAAGAGCACCCTTTTGGAGTGAGTCCAATGTTCCTTTTCTTACTTGGGGCTGGAGATCTTTCTGCAGCCTACACAGTCTCTTCCTAGGGCAGATGGAGCTGGGCAGAACTGTGGGACAGGCTAAGGTCATAAACGCCGGTGGTGCTGAGCATTGGGGTGAAGGGAAGACACAAGGGACCATCTAAAGCATTGTCCTGCTAAGCTGGAGTCATTTCTGACTCTTGGGAGATATCGCATACCCCTGCTATACTCCTGAATGTCTTCCTGGGAATGCAAGGAAAACAGGGCAGGGGATGCTGAAAACCCAGCCTGCTCCCCTTTCCCGCCCCTGCAAATGAGACATGAAAACATGGTTTGAACCTGCTGCTGAGGTTTCCATGGTGGCTCCACTCTGCCGCCCTTCCCATTGGCTAAGACGTCCTGCTCTGGCTTTAACAGAGGCTCAGATCTCTTTCCTGATTGGTCAGCTTGTGCTGCAGCGCCATAGCAACAGAGGCAGAGGGACCAGTCACCATCTATCTACCTGGGGTGGGCTAAGATCCATGAGGCTGCTTGTAGGCGGTGGGAGGAGGGACAGGTAACTCCTGAGCCAGTTCATAGTCAAGCCTTGGACTTCCCACACTGGTTGCTCAGGGCTTGGGGAAGCGGGGGGGGGGGTGTGTGTGCTGGTGGGCTTCTCCTCATGTCCATTTTGTATCTTGCAGCATCTGCTTAGTCCCTTCTTTTCTCTGAGACTTCTGTGTTCCGTAAAAGAAAAAAAACAAACCTCTGGAAGTGCCAGAAGTTAACTCATTTTCAAATTCATATAAACCACAAGCTAGGGTTTGCGATTATGTTGCACTGCCTGACTAATAGGTTTAAAGAGCTATTGTGAGAGAATCCAGGGATCTTTTCCTTAAAACAAAAGTGAACGGCTCACTCTACACTTACAGTCACCAGAGCTCAGAGGAGGCGGGTCATTTGTTTTGTGTCACACGGTGCCAGAGCTGGAAGGTCCACCCTTCTGAATCCTTGTCAAGGCCACATATCTGCATCATTGCCGTCTCCACACTGGGAGCTCCAGGAAGCTGGCAGGAGGGCAAAGAAGACAATAAAATTAGCAGCCTGAGCTGGGTTTAGTTATACCTGTAACCTTAGTGCTCAGCAAGCTGAGGCAGGAGAATTGCCATGTGTTTGAAGACAACCTGGGCTCAAACGTGAATTCCTTCCTTCCTTCCTTCCTTCCTTCCTTCCTTCCTTCCTTCCTTCCTTTTTCTTTTTTCAAGACAGAATTTCCTTTTGTAGTCCTGGCTGTCCTGGAACTCACTCTGTAGACCAGGCTGGCCTCAAACTCACAGATCAGCCTGCCTCTGCCTCCGGGGTATTGGGATTTAAGGTGTGCACCACTACTGTCTGGCTACAAAATTAATTCTAGACCAACCTGGGCTACAGTATAAGGCTCTGTCTCATAAATAAATAAATGAATAAATAAAGTATAATTAAGTACTCTGGCCGGGCGGTGGTTGGGCACGCCTTTAATTCCAGCATTCAGGAGGCAGAGGCAGGTGGATTTCTGTGAGTTCGAGGCCAGCCTGCTCTACAAGAGATAGTTCCAGGACAGGCTCCAAAGCTACAGAGAAACCCTGTCTCGGAAAAAAAAAAAAAATTAAGTCCTCTGGAGCAAGGAGTCTCCCTCGGTTTTAGAGCATATACTTACCACATGTAAGTCAGTAGATGTGCTCCTAAGTGTAGTGTTCTGTGAGACAGGATTTCTCTGTGTAGTCCTGGCTGACCTAGAAGTAGTTCTGTAGACCAGGCTGGCTTCAAACTTGGACTTTCCAAACTGTCTCAGGGATATGCCTGTCTCTGCTTGGGATGAAAGGTGTGAGCCACCACACCTGGTGTATCATATTTTTAAAGAGAGAATTAGGCACCTAAACCTAGAGTCCTATATCATAACCTTAGTCCCTCCAGTCAACTCCTAAATGTGTCTCTGGTGCCCCAGAGGGTCCACGTTTAGCTGCAAACCCTGCTCCGTCCCTCTCTCATATATCAGGTGAAGAAATACTCCTAACCGTCCCTCCAGTCAGGCTAACTGTGTATATCTGAGCTGTGCATGCTGAGTGGGCCTGACTTCACAGAATGCTCATCCACAATTTCCGGCCTTCATGGTCTGTCCGGTCCTAGCTATAGAAGCTGGAGCCTGGGAAGGTCCAAGCAGCAAGCCCAAGGTCACAGAGTCTTAAGATTTATTTTACTTTATGAATGTATTCTGTCTACACATACATATGTGTACTGTGTGTGCTTGCTGCCTTCAGAGGACAAAGAGAGGATGTCACATTCCCTGGACATGGAGTCACATTCGGCTCTGAGCCCTCATGTATGTGCTGGGAACTGAGCCCCGGGTCTTATGCAAGATCATAAGGGTTCCTAACTGCTGAGCCATCTGTCTAGCCTCGCACAGTCTTAACCCAGGATTCTAAAAGCAAGGGCACTAGCCATGGACCATGGGCATGCTCTCCCTGCTCCTACAGAGCGCGAGCGCGCAGTCGCGGGTGCCTGCCCAGAGAGCTGACGCTCCCGTTCTTGGGTGTGGACTTTTTCTTCCACTGAAGCCACAGTCATGGATCAATTTCTTGGCACAGACTCCAAGGACTGGATTTGTGTGAAGGAATCTGAAGTAGTTGTTCCCCAAGGAGTGACTCAGCATCCCTAGCAGGAGGGCGTGGGCAGTAGAAATAGAGGAAAGACACTCCCCCAGTGTCTTTGCTAGTTCAAATCTAAGCTGATAATATATATCCTGGATGCTTTCTTTCTTTCTTATTCAACTTGCACTTCCTGAAGTTCTTGCCTTGGACCAGAGCCCAGGCACTAGGACCGCCCTCCTGCCCTTCCCAGAGCATTGGTAAAAAGTTCACACTTGTCACTCAAGGAGCAGTTCACACCAGCAAGGAGCAGGCACAGTTTCCCTTCCACAACAGTAAGAGGCATCTTTCCTGCCCCAGACACCAAGATACCACCCGAGCCCCTGGGGAGACGTGGGGAGCAGTCTGTGATGGTTCTGCTTTAGCAAACTGTAGCCTAGTGGAAGGCAGAGTCAGTGAGTCCCAAAGTGATGCCACCAGGATCCCAGATGGTAACAGAGGACTCGGATGGAACGGAACAGAATAACGGGACAGTCAGAGACTACTGGTGGATAGGCATTGGTGATGCCATCAGGATCTCAGATGGTAACAGAGGACTCGGATGGAACGGAACAGAATAACGGGACAGTCAGAGACTGGTGGGAAGGCATTGGTGGGAGGATGGGCCATACAAGATGACCAAGAAAGGTTCTTTGAGGAGGTGGCAACCGAACAGATACCTGAGTGACACGTAATTGTGCCATCTCTCTTTGACCATGTAGCAGATATTTTAAACTTAATGGTGGATCTTCTGCCTGTTTCTCCTGGTTATGCATACAGATACATCCAACTGGAAGTGCAGGAGGGCTGGAAGGATCAAGAAAGCCACCTAGCTGCCCTGTAGCTAGCACTGGCTATTGGCTGGCATGTGGCCTAGAGCAGCCTCCTGTGGTTCAGGAGTGGCATTCCAAGAGGATGAAGGTCAAAGATTGTGAGGCCTATGGCAGTTGTCAAAGGGAATCCCGAGGCAGCCTGCAAACTTCCAGCAGTGCCCTTGGGAGGCTAGAAGAGGGCGTGCGATTTCCTGGAGCTGCAGTTACAAGTGGCTGTGAGCCAGACATGAGTGCTGGGAACTGAACTCCAGTCTCAACGCCTGAGAATCTCCAGCCCTGAGATGTCTGTTCTTGGTGCTGGGCAAGGGGCTGCACCCCACATGAAACTCCACTGGAAACATTCCAGCCAGTGATATTACAATGTGAAGACCCTGAAGAAAGATGGAATCTGTTGATCTGAGCCTTGAGCAGCGAATTTCCCTGCTTTCCCAGTTTCCTAGTTTGTTAAGCAGGAACTACAGATGTCTCCCTGCCTCCCTTGTAGGTGTACATGCAAGAGGCTCCAAAAGCACCCAAGAATTAAGGGAGAGGGGCTCCCTGACTCCTTTAAGGTCTATAGAATACCTTTGAGACGGTTTGATTTTGGTTGCTGGCTCTTGGTGCTCCGTGCTTACTGGTGTTTTTTGAGGACCACCAGCACCAGGACAGCAATACTCAGCACCTGGGGTCACTGGTGGAGTCTGATGAAAAGATGGCTTGTTGCCCTGGATGGTGGCTGAAGAGAAGAACGCTAGGAAAATTCTGGGGCCCAGGGAAGGCCCAGAAGAGATGAGATTCTAACTGGTCCAGGGAGGGGCTTGTGGACACATAGATTTATATGAAGTAAGGAAAGCTGTTGGCAGGCAAAGTGCCAGGGCTGTTTGTTGACTTCCTGTTTTTTACTAAGTAAACAAGGCAGACATAGGAAACAGCTTAGGACACCATGGGGATCCACAGGAGGTGCTAGGGCTACAGAAGCTTCCAGGAGGAAGCAAGGAGATGATGCTTCAGAAGCCTAGAGGATGAGTCAGGTCAAGTCCCAGGCAGAGGGAGAAACAGGTAGCAAGAGAGTCACTATGGAAGGAACAATGACTTCCAGGAGGCCAGAGGGGAAGAAAAGTTTGGAATCTTCAAGTTGTCTAAAGCAGAGAGTCTACATGAAGGCTGGGATAAGACCCCAGTTGTTCTCTCTGAAGGCAGTAGACACAGGGTTGCCGGCTTTTATCAAATACAGACTGCATTGTTCAGTTTTCAGACGAATTACAATGTTTTTTTTAGCATGTGTGTGCACACAATTATTTGGGTCATCCCTCACCGAAGTAGCCTCTACCTTCACCTCCTACGTTCTTTTTAGTGTCCCTCTGTCCCTGTGTAGGATCCCAGAATGGCTTCAGGCATTCTGAAGGAAGGTCATCAGATTTGTGAGAAAATACACCAGAAGGGGACCAGGAGGTGGGCGTGGGGGGGGGGAGGCGGCGGCAAGATGAGGCTTCTGCTATTGTCCTGGCTCCCAAAGAGAATGCCATTGTGCCTGTGATATGCAGGTGATCCTGCATAAACCTCCCAGCTGGCAAAGTCCATGTGGACATCTGGACCCTCAGCATCCTCATCTGTTAAGCAGATGATGAGGGTACGTCCACTATGGGCTTTGCCGTCCCCCACACCTCTCCTGGTATGAGACATAATGATGAAGACATTAGGTGCCCCGCTCCTTTTCCTCCTGTCTCATGCTGCTCTTCCCCTGGCCACAGATCCATGGAGAGCACCTTCACATCATGCTCGGAAGAAGAGGTTCCACATTTGTGGAGGGCAAATTCTCTGCATTCCTTGCCTCAACTGATGCAGCAGCCCTGAATGGTTTTGCTCCATTCCTCAGACAGCAAACTGAGGGTCTTGATCACATAGCTGTGCAGGGTGGTCTGGCTGGCGCCGGCTCTCTTCCCTCCCACCATCTCCAGGAAATGTCCCCAGGAAACCCTTAATCCCCATTTATTTAGGACTTGGGCTAGGTCAGCAGTCCTGTTGTCCCACTGCAGGCCACATGCTGCCCTGGCCTTTTCAGAGTTAAGCCAGGGACTAAAAAGGACTGGCGCAATGCTCACTTGCCAGGCTGTATGACTTAGGAAAGCCTTTCCCATCTGTGCCCTCCCCGTGGCTCCACAGAGCCGAGACATGGCCCTTCCAGCTCTCCCGGCCTGCAGCTCTGCGGCAGGAAGGCCACATTAAATATTAACGGGGCAGCTCCTGGCACCACCGTGACGTCAATTACTGCTTGGTGAGGGCTGCGGCTGCCTTCTCAAGGTGAAGCAGTGACCGGAATTCAGATAGCTTCAGTGGTGTCCCAGGGGGCTGACTGTGGGACTTGGAGAAGACACTGCTAATGTAAGGCATGGCAGAGGTCCAGAGCTTTCTCTGCTGCCCCTCCCAGAGCATCCGACACCCGGCATGATGAAGTCCATCATCTGGCAAGTATTTGCTGAGCACCTGCTCTCCACCCGATGCAGGCCCTGTGCTCCAGGGATGCAGCTGTAGTGTGACAACGGCTTTACATCGGGGAGCTACCTTTGTGGTGGAGAAAAGAGAGAAAGCCCCACTGTAGGACAAGACAGATACCCACCCTGGCCTGACCCCAAGCGATCCTTCCAGAGGAACCTAGTTTATGCTGAAAGCAAATGAAGGAAAGGGTCTGAGGGAGGTAGGAAAAGAGAAGGGGTAAGGCGAAGGGAACCTGACAGAGGACAGAGCCTGGTTCCAACTTTTTCTAGCCATTTCTCTGTAAATTGTTCACCTCAGGGCTGCGGTGGAGGATAAATAGAAGCCACTGCTACAAGCCTACAAGCACAAAAGCCTTTCGGAAAGCGAGAGCATAGGGCACTGCTAGAATAGCTCCCAGGCCGGATCCCCTTATGCACATCTATGCACAGCACTCCAGAGGCTGAGGCAGGGGATCAACTTCTTCTAAATAGTGAGATCTTATCTCAAAAACAACAGCTACCATGCCCAAAAGAAAACAGCTCCAGGCCTTTGTCTACTCTCATCGCCTTCCCAGGAATTCTTATCCCCATTTTCTGAGCAGACAAACAGGCCCAGAGAGGAGCCCTGACAGGATCAGGGCCACGCTGGGGATTCACAGGACACGTGACTTCAGGCTGCAACTTACCCTTTCACCCACACTTCAGCCACAGGCAATCCGGGTAAAGAGTTGTTAGTGTCAGCATTCAGGCTGCTCTCAGGGGCCTAGCAGGACTTGTCAGCAGCAGCAGCCAAAATGTGACACCTTAGCCACTCAGTAGCGTGCTCTCCATACGTGCATGCGCTATGTCCCTTTATAAAAGGCAAACCCTTCTTGCCCCTCTCTTTCTTTCCTTCTGCTCTAGCTCAGAGACCACCTCTGCACCTCCTCCCGATAAACCCATGTGAACTCTGTTGCATAGTGTGACTTTGTGGTTCCCTGGGCGCCAACCTGCCAAGGTCGCCTTCTAGATTTAACTATTATAGTGTCAAACCTAAAACCTCAACAGCTAGTAATAGTGAAAAGCAGAGAAAACAGAGTTATTCCGTGTGGCCACATGGGAGGAGGAACAAATAATGAGATCTAGTGGCGCTGCCCCTACCCCTGGTCAAGTCCTTTATGCTTAGGTTTAAATAGAGGGCAAAAGGTATGCATAACCAGGCAGTCCTGGGCAGGGTGTGGTCCTCTCCTCCTTGTCTGGCTCCAGTCTCTTGATTCTGAATGAGGGTCTGAGGAGGGAAGTCTAATTTCTTGGAGACCATTGTTTTAATAGTCTGATAGTCAAAGGGAGAAGCTACCAGTCTCTCTTTCAAACATCTTAACTTTGAGGCTAGAGAGGTGGCTCAGGGGTTAGGAGGGCTTGCTGCTCCTGCAGAGAATTGAAGTATGCATGGTTTCTAGCACTCACATTGGGAAGCTCACCACTACCTGCAACCCTGGCTCCAGGGGTTCCGATGCCTCTGGCCTCTTTGGGCACCTGTACTCCTGTGTGTGTGTTTGTGCATGAAAACATACATAAAACACAAAATTAAAAATAAAACACTTTTTCTTTTTGCATCTTAGTTGGGTATGGTGGCATTCACTTTTAACCGCAGCACTTGGGAGGTAGAGGCAGGTGGATCTTAACAAGTTTGATGCCAACCTGGTTTATATAGCAAGTTCCAAGCCAGCGAGGGAGCGTATATAGACAACATAGTGAGCTAAAACACCAACAAAAAACCCAAAACAAGGCAAAAATGTGAAGAACCAGTTTGAAGGGGGCAGAATGCGATAAGAATAATGCTACCAAGTTAGTGGTGGGTGGGTACAGACCCAAGACCAACAACTGCAGAAGTGGCCATTCTACCATATCTTGGAGTAAGATAGTGTCTTCGATTTCTTTTTTATGGCCATGATTTTGTAAATTCCCTGCTGCCCCAAGGCCTTTCTGACCCGGTCACTTCATGTTTCATAGCTGTCAGGCTGAGGCGACCCTCTCACAGTCCTCAGGGTTGTTGTTTGTTTGTTTTTCATTTTTTTGAGACAGAGTTTCTCTGTGTAGTCCTGTAGCCCTGACTGTTCTGGAACTCACCTGTAGACCAGGCTGGCCTCAAACTCACAGAGATCCACCTGCCTCTGCCTCGCGAGTGCTGGGATTCAAGGTGTGTGCCACCACCACCCGGCTCACAGTACTCATTTAAGGGTACTAATGGCATTGCCACAATGTCCTGTAGGAGTCACCTAGTCCTCCCTCAGTCATAGCTTCATTCCTTCTGGCAACAGCCCAAGGTCTAGCAAGGACAGTACCATCACCATCACCACGTGCCCATTTCCATGAGAGGAGACTGAAGTAGAGAGAGGTACAGGGACTCAGCTGTTGGTGAGAGCTGAGCTTGCAAGTGAGGTCCAGAAACACTCGTACTATTAGAGCTGCTGCCAGTTCAGCCTCGACTAGTCAGTCAGCTGTCAATGAAATGGATCTATTTCTCCACTGGGGTGTGGCAGGCAGTGTGACCCTGGCCTTTTATAAAGAGGGTTCTAGTGTGCATTTCTGTAACAAAGAGGAGGTAGAAAAGGAAGATGCATTCAATTCTGCATCCATAGAATAATCCCTGAGTTCGGGACTCCCACCAACCCAGCATCTAAGGGACTCTGAGGACAGAGGAAAACCAAGCTGTATCCTCAGGTGTTTTCATCCTACCAGGGAAATGGCAACTTCCTAAGGAAGTAGGAAACAGGGAGTTGAAATGACAAGCAACATGGACTCTATGGTCAGAAAGATGGAGGCTCAAATGCTAACTCTCCTACTAACTGCAAGCCTGGGGCAAGTAGATGCCTCTTCGAACTTCAGTTCCTCCGTCTGTCCAATGGGTATAAGAGAAACAGATCATATGTCACATTAAGTGTACACAATGCCTGATGCCTGTTAATTAGCCAATAAACATCAACCTTATCGATATCACTTTATGCAGAGAGAGGATACTAGAGTCATGCTGGAAATAGGCAGAAATTGAATTATTTTTGTAAAAGTGTCTGCTACACAAGCCTGATAACTTGAGCTTGATCCCTGGAACTCACGGTAAAAGCAGTGAACACAATTATTCATGAAAGCTGTCCTATAACTTCCACACACATATATGTAATTAAAAGAAGGAGACAAAGGAAGAGTTTTAAAAAAAAAAAAGGACAGTTCTCGCCATGCAGCACAAGTTGGTCTCAAATCTTTCTCAAGTGCTGTGATTGCAACAGATTATGATACCGGCTATGAGAGTATTTCTCTAAAGATTTATTTTGAGGTGGGTGTGTGGAAAAGGGATCAGGTGTGGAAAAGGGATCAGATGTCCTGGCCTCTGAGTTACAGATGATTGTGAGCTACCTGATGCTGGGGCTGGGAACCAAGCTCCGGTCCTCTCCAAGGGCTCTTAGTGGCTGAGTCATAACTCCAGCTTCCTGCAGATTATCTCTTGCTGGAGAAACAGGGCTGGCTCTTTGAAAAGGTAGGATTTGCTGGCTGTGTGTCACAGCTCATGCCTTTAAACCTTACACCTGGGAGGCAAAGGGAGGTGGATCACAAGTTTGAAAGCTTGAGGTCAGCCTGGGCTATGTACAGAAAACTTGTCTGAAAAGGGGGGGCGGGGAAATACTAAAGAAACAGAAAAGCTTGGAGGGATAGATAAGGACATTTGTGGGCAGAGTCTGGGAACATGGTGTGCCCGAGATGTCCAGGGACTGAGCAATGAGTTTTAAAAGCAGCTTCAGGATCATGCTGTAAAGAACTAGGGTGGAAACCTTGGTATCTTAGTAGGGAAGAAGCCTTCCCATAAGCCCTGTGCTCAGAGCAACCCCCCACCCGGGGACTCAGCCTTCGCCTGTGGCCTTGGCCCTCCCAGATTGCTTTGTTTCCTGAGTCAGGGCCAGTCCACTGGCATCATCTGGAAGAAGCCAGAAGGCTGTAACAGTCTGTTTGCCTCCTACTAACATCCTGGGGAGGAAAAGATGTTTTTTTAGCACAGTTGCCTGGCAGGGAACCTTGGCAAAAACTCAGTGACCCTCTCCTTTACTTCCCAGAGAACCATTTAAGGAGCACTTGACAGTCACAATCTCAACCCATGCTCTGAGGAGTCTGACGGGTCAGGGCCAGATTCCTGTGTCGCACTGAAGTTGGCCAGTCGACATCTTGCTTGGCTTCATTTCCCTTACTTTTAGAATGGGAAGAATATTGACCTCACCTTTGCCAAATGGGAGTGTATTAGCAAGCTGCTGCTCCATGGCCTGCTAAGGAATAGGAATTTGTTTCCTTGTCTCATTGATACAGTCTCAGCTGTTACACATTTCTTTTTGAGATGGGATCACCCTCATTATTCATCGCCCTGACTGTCCTGGAACTCAATATGTAGACCAGGCTGTACTCAAAAGAGATTCGCTTGCCTCTTCCTCAAGAGCTCTGTGATTAAAGGTGTAGGCTTGATTTTTAATCATTTACTTATTTGGAGTGCTGGGAGAGTCTTACACATGCTTGGCAGGTATTCTGTTACTAAATCATAGTGTCAGTGCCACACCTGTCTTTAGGCGCGGCACTATGTTTGATTTTTCCAACACCCTAGACCTTCAGAGCTAGAAAACCAAAGAACACTGCCACCCACCAGTAAGGTATTTATGTCACAGAAAAGAAATCCTAGGGTCAAAGGCAAAGCAACAGCTTCTTCAGGCCCTGCCCCTAGCTCTTTTCCTAGCCTGAGACAGCCTCTCCTACCTGGGCCAAACCCACAGAAACCATACAGAAGCTGGAGGCAATTATTCAGGAGCTTCAAATGAAAGGATCTAGAAAATTCTGGCCAAAAACCCGAAGTTTGATGGGAGTAGTAACACCTACCTATAATCATAATACTTGGGTGGAGACAGAAGGCTTAGATGTTTGAGGCTATCAGGAATGTATCTCAAAAGATTAAAATAAACACAAATTTGAGGTGAACAATATTGAACCTATCTGTAATCTCAGTCAGCTCATGGGAAGCTGAGCCAGGAGAATCAGGAATTTGAGGCCAGCCTAGGCTACATAGTGAGTTTGAGGCTAGCCTACATTGTTGCATAGCAAGACCCTATCTCAAAACAAAAGACAAGTCCCCTGAACTTGTTCAGAACGGAAGCAAAAGCCCTTTCCCGCCTCGTCCCATCACCAGAGCCTAGCTCTGAGGGAGACAGGAGCTGTGAACTGAGTCCAAGAGCCAGCAGTTCGAAGCAGCGGCTCCCAGGACATTTTAGCACTTCTAAATGCCAAAGTCTGCTGTGGGTGCTGCATTGCTTCCAAGTCAGCCCCTGAAAGGGGCAGGCTCCGGATGGCTGTGAAACCTGTGGCTCAAGCCCAGGTTGGTGTCAGAAAACTGGTAGGAGAAGCTTAGATGATGAATATCTGACCCTTCTGTGTGAGGGTGACAAGCTTTTGCTAAGCACAGACCGTGAGGCAGTGTCTGGGGTATGGTCACCACTCTGAAGCCCAGACGAGGGTAAGGGATTGTTAAGCGTTAGCTGTCGCTGATACTGCTACTGACAGTGGCAGTCATTATTGGCAGAGGAATCAGAAAAGTCACTCTGGCAGCAAGCTGACTGCACCAGGGTGTGGCAAGGAGTCTTATCTTGGTGACACTAAGCTCAAGATGGTAGCCGTGCCGACTGTGTGACTGCCACCTCTCTGGAACATTACCAGGTCTTTTCTGTAATATTTTCTGGACCTTGGTGTCCAGATATCTCAGGCAGTTCAGAGTGTACCAGAGGATCTGATATGGGGAGGAGAGAGGCTCAGTGGACTCTGGATGGAAGGTTTTGGTAATGCTTTGGGAATCCAGCCATGCTAGTGAGCAGTCAGACACTAGCACTGTGCTCCTGCGGTGTTGCTGAGTGTGGCGGTGCTCTGACTGATGCAAAGGTATCTTATGATTTCCTCTGGGTACCTATAGAACTTCATGTTTCCCAAAGTCCTTTCCTCCAAATGCTACCGAATGCCTTCCTGAAGTCAATGTAACAGACACGTAAGTCTTCTCCAAATTCTTCATATTTTTCTGCCAGTTCCCTCAAAGTGAAGATCTGATCAATTGTGCTCCTGTTAGCTCTGAATC
>JAQHUG010000234.1:21625-35669 GCA_028555095.1 Dicrostonyx torquatus | reverse complement strand
TTGAACCTGTGTAGATCTTGTGTGTGCTGCCATAGTCTCTGTGAGTTCATGTGTGTATCACCCCTGCTGTGTCTGAATGATTCTGTTTGTTGCCTTTGGCTCCTACCATTTTTCTGTCTTATCTCCCTCATAGATCCCTGAGCCTTGAGGGGAGGGGTTTGATAAAGGCATTCATAGGGTTGAGAGCTCCAAAGTCTCTCACTCTCTGTACACTGTCCAGTTGGGGGGTCTCTGCATTAATTCCTTTACACTAGAAGAAGAAGCTTTTGGTGAGGGTCAAGTGATGCGCTGATCTATGGATATAGCAATTAGCTACTAGGAGTCATTTCATTGCTATTTTATTTTAACAGAGTAAAGTTTTATCCTTGATTTCATGGCCTGTCTATTCCTAAGTTCTTGGTCACTTTATCAGTGTCAGGTATGTGTACCTTCTCATGGCATGGGCCTTAAATCCAGTTTCTAAAAAGTGGTTGGTTGTTCCTCAACACTTGTGCCACTATTGCACTAGGTCACCGTGAAGGCAGGTCGCTGTTGTAGGTCACAGAATGATTCTGATTGTTATTGGTCTTCAGTAGGATGCAGAGTACCTTCCAACACCATGAGTGCTTAGTCAATAGGGGTGAAGCTTCTAGATGGGCACCAGATCAATTTCTTGATGTTTGATGGCATAAGTAAAGTGCTATTTTCACCAGTGGAGCCTTACTACAATAGCCTGTGACCACTGAGGAAGGTGGTCTGTGGAACTACCTTAGCAACAGCTCAACAAGCTGTAACCCATTCCTGGCACTGAAGGTTTTACTTGGTGTCATAAGATGTCTAGTTGGGGCATTGCCTTCCCTGTTACGTAGTGACTTCATCTAAATTACTTTCTATATGCATATATCTGAGGACATTTTTCCCCCCAAGACAGGGTTTCTTTGAATAACAGCCCTAGCTGTCCTGGAACTAGCTCTTGTAGACCAGGCTGGCCTCAAACTTACAGAGATCCACCCGCCTTTGCCTCCCAAGTGCTGGGATAAAAAGTGTATGCCACCATGGCCAGGCATTGATGACACTGCCACAGTAGTAGGTTTCTTTACAAAAGGCTTTTACTGTTAGTTATCTTCCTCCATATTCCTCCTCATGCAGCCCTCCTATTCACCTCCTCATTTATATTCCTATTCTAGCTTCTCTTTCATCTGTTTATAACACTATGTTCTATTACCCCATTCTTTGGATGGTCCTATTCTCTGCCCTGTCTACCTACCCATCTATCTACCCATCTATCTATCTATCTATCTATCTATCTATCTATCTATCTACCTACCTACCTACCTATTATCTATCTATCCATCACTTGTCCCTCTATACAGTTATCTATCTATCCACCTCTATCTTGCTCTCTTTCTCTCATGGGAGACTGTATCTCCCTTGGTTGTGGTTCTCTACCTTGATTTCATGCTGAATTTTGGAGTTTCTCTTTTATGAAGCAGCAAGGACATAGTTATTAAGATACTTTATTCAGCATCTTGTTAAGTTATGATGTTGTTATAATGTTATTATAACCTTAGTATATTATTAAGATACTTTATTTTGGGCCATAGATATTTTGTTACAGTTTAAAATTTACATAAGCAAATATATTCCTTTTTAGTGTTTATCTGTATAAGTTTGACAAAAGCAGAACACATGGGGGCTGGAGAGATGGCTCAGTGGTTAACAGCACTGGCTGCTTTTCCAGAGGACCTGGGATCAATTCCCACACCCTATGGCAGCTCATAACTGTCTGTAACCCCAGTTCCAGGGGATCTGGCACCCTCATAAGACATACATGAAAGAAAAACACCAGTGTACATAAAAATAAATCATGAAAAAATGCAGAGGACCCAATGTTAGTTCTCAGCACCAATATTGAGAGTCTCACAACTACTTGTAACTCTAACCAGTTCCAGGGGATCTAACACCCACTCTGGCCTCTTTGGGTGCCTGTATACATGTGCACAGACATATACATATATACATAAATAAAATCAGTCTTTAAAAAGACACTTTAGTCTTTTATCTCGCTATTCTTTTTCTTTTTAATTTTTATTGAGCTCTACATTTTTCTCTGCTCCCTTTCCTGCTTCTTCTCTCCCCTTTAGCCCTCCCCAAGGTCCCCATACTCCCAAAAGACACGTTAGTCTTAAATAAGTAAAAAAAAAAAAAAGTCAACTGGACACACGTAACACCAAATGCTAGCAACAGGAAGTGTCTTTCATTGCTGGTGGGACCGTAAAATAATATAGCCACTTTGAATGCTGGGGATTGAGCCCAGGGCCTTGCATGCTCCAGGCAGGCTCTCCCCCACTGAACTATATCTTCAGTCCTTGCAACATGGGCACAGCTGCTTTAGATGGCAGTTTGGCAGCTTCTTACAAAGCGAGACACCTAGCAGCCATGTGATGACATATTTGTTTTAATGATTTGAAAAACTGACACATGAGTGTCTATAGTAGCTATCTTCTTAATTGATAAACACTTGAAGGAACCAACATGCCACCTTTTAGTAGGTAAATGGATAAACTAATACTACTTCAGGATAAAATAAGTGATCTGTCAATTCAAGAGACTTCAGAGAGGGGGTTCAGTGGGGTAAGGTGCTTGCGGGCAAGCCTGACGACCCGAGTTCAATCCCCAGAACCCACATGGTAAAGGGAAAGAACCAGCTCCTGAAACTTGTCCTTTGACTTCCACACGTGTGTTGTGACACGTATGTGCATTTTCGTATACACAGCAAATAAACAAATCACTTAAGACCTTTAAAATGTCATAGAGGAAGGTTAAATGCATAAAAAGAATCTCTAGAAAGCTACCCACTCTGATCCCAGTTTAAAAAAAGAGAAAGCGGGAAAACACTCAGCTGTCATCATTGACCATGAGAAGGTCAGTGACTGCCAAGAGTTGGAGGTGGCAAGAAAAACAAGCATCACAGAGGAGATTTTTGGGAGACAGCGCTGCTGTGATCAGGCTAAACTGGCTCATCAGCAGCCCTGGGGCCAGCTGGTCTCCACCTTCCCAGTGCCGGGATCGCATGTGCCACCAGGTTTTGTGTGGGTGCTAGGGGTTCAACCCAGTTCCTCATGCTTGTGTGGCAAGGCACTTTACTGACAGCTGTCTTCCCAGCCACCACCCTCCCATCCCCTAAATGATTCTTTCTAGGTGTGATCTGTTTCTCACCAGACAACTCAAGTTGGGAAAGAAGTGCGTCCATTGACATGGCTTATGTTTTCATTTGAGTTCAGTGGTTTTTCCCTGTTCTTGCAAGGTGGTTCTGTGGGGAGAATTCAAGGCCAGGTAAGTCATCAGAGTCCTCTTGGACCAATCCCACACAAAGTGATGAAAGGGAGCAGAGTCTTAAGTCCCCAGGGAGAGGGTGTGGCATTGCTGGTAAGACAATTAGAGTTTCTGGCTTCAGAGACAGGTGTGACCTGAAGAAGGTGAGACCGACCTCTGTAGGCCCGACTCCTCCTGAACCGAGCAGGCAGAAACATGTCTCTCCGACTGAGCTGGAGGAATGACAAACAACCCAAAAGCTCAGTATTGTTTTCCATGTCTCAGAATCCTGGAGCTGGCACCAACCTCATGGATTATGGAGGCCATAGCCTGGGTGGGGCTTAGCTCTGCTTGAGGTCCCAGTCATGACTCTGCTCTCCATCCACCCTGACTGCCTCTCTCCGGATGAATATTTATTGAGTACCTTCTTTTTGTGGGATGTCATGATGTTTCAACCTGTTTCTCTGGCTGTCTTGGGCTGTGCCTTTGTCCTGTCTGTCTGTCGTCTGTCCCAATTTTCCCTTCTCCTAGGTCATTTGCACTGGTCTTTTCTTTTTTTGTTTTTTGAGACAGGGTTTCTCTGTAGCTTTGGAGCCTGTCCTAGAACTAGCTCTTGTAGACCAGGCTGGCCTCGAACTCACAAAGATCTGCCTACTTTTGCCTCCCGAGTGCTGGGATTAAAGGCGTGCACCACCTGGCCCATTATTATTATCTTATATCCCAAATATTCTTCTCAGGTCTAGGCATGTAGTATGAGCTTTGTTCATTAATACTGCCCTCCTAATTGCACACACCGAACATCAGGCATTGCGCTCTGTGTGCACCATGACATCTCTAGCCACAGCAGTGTGTCAGTAAGACAGACATTGCTATTCTTATTTTGTAGAGGAGAAAAACTGAATTTTAGAATGGTTAATGATTTGCTTAAGGTGAGTGAGAGAGCTCAGATACAGACTTAGATCTGTTGGACTCTAAAGCTGTGTTCAGTAACACACCGATGAGTGGAAGAATGAATGGAAAAAGACCTGTAGGAGAGAAACACAAATCTATTATGTATGTTTTGAGAAGGCGCATATCCCACAGGAGAGGAAGCAAGTATAGATTCTTAGGCTCAGTGTAGGTCTGCCCATCATAGGAAGACGGTGGGAGGGAGAGGGTCCAGAGCTGTGAATGGAGTGTAAGGAAGTTTCCCAGATGAGAGAGCCTTGTCGGATGGAAGATCAGACAGGTAGAGCTGGCACATGGGCAGTAGGCAGCGTGGTCCTCCAAAGCTGCCTAAGCAAAGGGAGATGCCGGTTGGCCTAGATGTAAAGTCTATGAGGATGTGGAGGAGGCAGATGTTGCGCATTAATTAAACAACTTTGCATTAATTAAACTTTGGGTCAGGAGGCAGAGTCAGCAACTAGTTGACTGGAAGTAGCCATAGAGAGTTAGAGGGAGTCCAGAAAACAGATAGAGACACACACAAGAAGGAGGAGTAGGGAGGTATTTGGAGTTTTGTGATCTTTTTTGGTTTGGGATCTTGGAAGAGACTCTCTCTTGCTGGGTCTCCAGCTGAAGAGGAAGATCAGTTGGCCTCTCTGAGCCAGCAGGTTTTCACCCCAGTATCTGATTCCCGAGTCTTTATTGGTAAAACAGGACGATAGAGACTTTGTTAAAAACTACGTTTAGCTGCAGAGGTGGCTCTGGTGCGATGCTGAAGTCCCAGGGAGCCTTGGCCTGAGTAGTTGGTCAGTGATTGAAGAGTCAGTCGCTGAAACAGCGGTAGATTCTGGTGCAGCTGCTGTGCCGACAATAAAACAGCAGGCAGAGGGCAATGCCAGGCCAGGAACAGGTTGGCAGACGACAGAGAAACGTGGGTGGAGACTTTGAGTTCTCTTTGGTGGATGTGGAGAGCCCCTGGAGAGCATCTGGAGAGCCTCTGGAGAGCATCTGGAGAGCCCCTGGAGAGCCCCTGGAGAGCATCTGGAGAGCCCCTGGAGAGCCCCTGGAGAGCATCTGGAGAGCCCCTGGAGAGCCTCTGGAGAGCATCTGGCAGTTTGGGGTCAGAGAGTGACATGGCGCAGTATACAAGATGGGTTTGAGGAAGGAAAGGCTAAGAGGGGGACCACAGACCTATTGCAATAGTTCAGGGAAGGATGTGGTGGCCTGGTGTGGGTATGGAGCATCTAAGATAGGGGTGCAGTGAGGAAAACCTGGGAGAGACATTTCAGAAGAAAATTCACTGGGTTCTGCAGTGGGGAGAGATGAGGCAGGAGCAAGAATCAAGATGTGCATTAAGATTAGAGCCTTAAGTTATGGCTCCAGCTGAGTTACACGGCCCCACTGGGCCTCAGCCTTCCATTTACAAGTTGTAAGGAGCGAGCTGTGGTGTCTCTCGTGGCTTTGTCAGGGTTCACATTCAGGCAACTCTTTAATTTCTAGTTGCGCAGACCCGGAAAGGGAAGCCAGTTGCTTCCTCTGGGTAGAAGCTGACTTTGGAAGGGCCTCAGGTCTGGGGTCCTCTGAAGTAGCCGAGGAGCTGTAATTACTGTAACACGACCTGGGAGTCAGATGGCAGACCACACACCCTGCTTCCTTAAACAGTTTCCCCCAGTATCCTGGAGTGGTGCAGGTTATCTCCTGAATTATGAGCCTTCTGAGGAGTGAGGGCATGGTTCCTTGGTCTCTGATAGTTCTCAGGTCATTATGTAATAAGGCTCTTATTATAAGCCAAGAGGCCTGAGAAGAGTTCTCTAGAATTTCTTGTTGGCCGTTCTACCTGCAGGCATCAAGACTTTGGGCTCTGGTCACCACTTAGCTCTGGCACAAGTGGAAGTGTGATCAAAGGGACTGAGTGTGCCTCAGGGCCCTGGGAGGGCAGAGATGGGTCCTGAGAAACACGTGGGTCAGGACTTCTCAGGGTGACACTGAGCCAGGGGGGAAGCTGGTACTGGAAGCTAAGGTTTTGAATTTCTTCCAGGGGACAGGTTTTGCTTTCCTTCTTTGCTGGGTAGGACACACTCTCTGGGTACATGTTTCCAATATGCTGTTAAGAGCAATGGTTCAAATTCTAGTTCTGCTTTCATTAGCTGCACGACTTGGGCCAATGCTTGGCTTCCTTATCTAAGAACTGGAGTATCATGGGGTGACTTAGGCTATCTCCCGAATTACGAGTCTTCTGATGAATGAGCACGTGGTTTCTGGGCCTTTGTTCAAAGTCATTATGTAATAAGACTTACCCCTTACACAGGGGTGCTGTGGGGACTATATGAGATAATGTTTATCAAGCTCAATAAATAGCAATGGCAATGGCAGATTGGTGACAGCTCTTTCACTGTTTCTCTAACCCCATCTCAGGCGGTCATTGTCTTGGTCTAAGGGAGGGAGAGATGTGGTGTGGGGTCCTGGAATTACCTTGCCCTCTTCCTGCATCGCTACTCTGTGTACTTTCTCTCTTCCCTCTGTCACTCTGGCTTTGTCCTGCTGACTTTAATATCCCTTCCATCCCATTCCCACATTGTCAGAAGCCCACGAGCTTCATGTCACCTCCAGGTCGTGTAAGCATTTGTGAGGGATTTCCAAAGACAGTCCCTCTCATACGCCTTGGTTTCTGAAAGCTGCCTTTGGGAAGGAGCTCAGTGGTTTTCAAGACACCCAAGCTACCTTCTCTCCTTACTTTTAGGACAATTGGTTTCCTTGTTTAATTCCTTCCTTTTTTGAGTGTTTCTCTCCAAGACTGCCTTCTTAGACACGTTATGCAACCGAGGCTCATGTTATGGGTCTTGCTAAAGGCAACAGTGAAAGAACTCAGGCGCCAGCAGAGTTCCCAGAATTTCCCTGCAACCCACAGGCCATCAAGACTTAGGGCTTCAGTCCGAGTTTGAACTGTTTGTAGCTGGAAATGTCCAGAGAGGATAGTCACATAATGCCAGGAAACAAGAAATGTCACAGGTGGAGGCCAGTTGTCCCAGCCTTTCTGTGACTCTTTCCTCTCTTGATGAGAACTACACAATTTAAAGAACTTTCAGGCGGTGGTGCACGCTTTTAATCCCAGCACTCGGGAGGCAGAGGCAGGTGCATCTCTGAGTTTGAGACCAGCCTGGTCTACAGGAGCGAGTTCTAGGACAGACTCCAAAGCTACAGAGAAACCCTGTCTTGAAAAACAACAACAACAAAAACCTTCCCATACTTTCATCTTATTTTCACCCTTACCGAAGATGACTGGATAGAGATTATTGCTTCCATTTGACATATGAAGAAACTGAGTCCCAGGGAATCAGTAACTTACTCAAAGAAAAAGGGCAAGTTAGCAACAGACTTAGGATTCAGATCTGGGAATGCTGATCTCTAGTCCAGTATCTTTGTCTTTATGCTACATTACCAGAAGAATCCCTGCGGCTACATTATCTGTTGCCCAGCTGTAGTCACACAGCTGGGATCTATCTGCTTTTGATCTTTCTATCTCTGCTTTTCCACCAGGGTTCTTCCCACCTGCTGTTCATCTGTGGAGGCTCTTTACCCAGTGATGTGTGTGAGTCTTCCTGGGCAATCTTGGACAGATGTCTCCTCCCCCTAGATAGATGCTGATGACAAACCAAAGAAATGATTTCACCCGCATCTAGCTTATAGTTACAATTATATGATCTGGGAGTGAGCATTAGATATTTACAAAATCAGGTTGTACTGTGCATACCATTTTGTAGACCTATGTATTTTTTCTATTATCTGTGGTGAGTTTTTAAATTGTTTTTATTGAGCTGTATATTTTTTTCTGCTCCACTCCCTTCCTTTCCCCTCCCTTTCTACCCTCTCCCATGACCCCCATGCTCCCAATTTACTCAGGAGATCTTGTCTTTTTCTACTTCCCATGTACATAAGATCCATGTACATCTCTCTCAGGGTCCTCATTGTTGTCTTGGTTCTCTGGGATTGTAAATTGTTGGCTGCTTTTATTTTTTTGCTTCATGTCTAAAAGCCACTTACGAGTGAGTACATATGATATTTGTCTTTCTGAGACCTATTGATGATCACATGTTACTCTGGTATGTTTATGTTTATTTAGTAAATTTCAATTCTAGACACAGGCCAATAGGAACTCTTATCATAGGCATGATGAAGGTAAACAATCCTGTAACACTTCCCTGATTATTTTCACAGCATAAACTCTGAGGGCATGATTTGTTGGTTAAAGGGTGTCACCAATTTTCAGATTTGATACATATTACCAAATTGTTCTCGCTCACAAGCCAGTGAGAGAGATCACTGATCAGCACAATGGGAAATGTCTTTTTTTTTCCTTTTTCTTTTGTTTTTTTGAGACAGGGGACAGGGTTTCTCTGTGTAACAGCCCTAGCTGTCCTAGAACTAGCTCTGTAGACCAGGCTGACCTCCAACTCACAGAGATCTGCCTGCCTCTGCCTCCTGAATGCTGGGATTAAGGGCGTGCACCACTACTGCCTAGGCCACAATGTGAAACTTTGAATTCCCCTGTGTTCCCTCCATGATGGGGTTTGGAATATTTTTTTTACTATAATTATAATGATCAATTTTTAATTAATATAATTATATTATATTATAATTTTAAGTATAAACACAAAACAGGAAAGTTACCATTCTGAAGTTTGCAGCATTCGCACGTTTCCGCTGCTACACAGCTGCCCTCCCATCCATGCCCCAAATATCTTCATTTTTCCCAACTAGAAACATCACACGCATGATGATTAAAAAACAAAACAAAACAAAAAGTCCTTATTTCAGGTAAGTGAAACCATAAAGATCAACCCTCCCCACCCCTCTGTTCTTTTGATAGAGTCTCACTATGTGGCTCGCCTGGCCTGGAACTTTCTATGCAGAACAGGCTGGCCTCAAGGTTATAGCAATCTTCTTGTATCTGAATTCCAAGAGCCAAATTTTTTTTCTATTTAGGGAGATTACTTAGCATTTATGTCTTCAAATTGCATCCATACAACGAAACTGAGCCTCAAGAAACCCATCATTGCTGGGCAGTAGTGGTGCACGCCTTTAATCCCAGCACCCAGGAGGCAGGGGCAGGCGGATCTCTGTGAGTTGGAGGCCAGCCTGGTCTACAAGAGCTAGTTCCAGGACAGTCAGGACTACACAGAGAAACTCTGTCTCAAAAAATAAAAAATAAAAAAAAAATAAAAAGCAAGCCAAATCAAATCAAACAAAAAGAAGCCCATTATTATGTTGACTGTTGACAATATCACACGGAAAGTACATGCGTTTTTAACATGCTCAGAGCCCATGGTTTGGTAAAATCATTTAACAGGAAGTCTGTTAATAATGGGATGTTGGTTATCATCCTCTCTGGAGGGAAGCACATGGAGCCAGAAGTCAAGGTTCCGGGACCCTCATCTCAATCCCACCACCAGTCACCGCTGTGGAAGGTCCCTGCCTTCTGAGCCATGGTGAGTCTGCCTGACAAATTAAGTGTGGACTTCAGGCCTTTTGAATCATGGGTCCACAGAGGACCATCTCTCCTACCCGCAAACTGGAAACATTATCATGAGGGTTGGGCTGTAGCTCACTGGTAGCGCAACTGCCTAGGACACACACGGTCTTTGTCCAGCATTGCAAAAACAAAAGAATAATGGTGATTGATATGTGAAGGAAGTTGGGGTTGTGTCGACTCAGTATCCGCCCTCAGGGTAAACGGATCCTTTCAACAAGAAAAAACTATAGTGGCAGGAGGACCATTTGTCTTGTTTCTTCCTGCAAGTAGCTGGCCATAATGGTGTCTTTGGCAGGCGCCCGCCATCGCCATTTCCCAGAGCAAGAGAACGGACCTTTTCACTGAGACTGGGATTTGGTGCTGCAAAAGACCTGAACAAATTCACTAGAGTAACTTTAATCTCCTGGTTAATTTACATGCCCCCCTCCCACCATGTCTCTCCTAGTGACTGCCTGAGAATTTATTGCTTCTAGACCAAAGATTTCTCCACAATGGGTAGTTTTTATGCAAAAAGCTCAAAAGCGTCCTCCATTGTTTCTTCATATCTTCTCAGCCCTTTGAGAGTCCCTGCACGCACGTAAAGCTAAAATCTACTCTTTTCTCTTGCTATCAGCTGGTCTAGTTTTTCTTTGGTCTCTAGAACCAGCTGGAGCCCCATGGACCAGCTAGGGGGAGGGGATCCTCTTGTAGAAAATCCAAGTTAGAGTCTCAGCCACACTGAATGGGTCAACCACCCGTACCACCAGACCCAGGGGCTTCTTATTCCCCTGGCCTCTGTGAGCACCGCACTCATGTGTGCCCAGACACATTCCAGGCACATAGTTAAAAATAAAAATAAATCTTAAAAAGACAGAAAGCAGGGCGAGGGGGGATGATTTTTCTCCTCTCTGTATCTGAGGGAAGGTGAGAAAATGTCACAGCACCCCTGACAGGGCACTGACTGCAGACAAAGGAATGCTCACAATGAGCCTGACTTGGAGAGTGAGCTGACTGGGGTCCCTTACATGAGCAGGGTGACAGAGGGCAGCTGCATCACTGAGAAGATCACCCCAGCTGTCTTACTAGGGTTCTATGGCTGTGAAGAGACACCGTGACCACTGCAACTCTTATAAAGGGAAACATTGAGTTGGGGGGGGTTGCAGTTCAGAGGTTCACTCTGTTATCATCATGGCGGGACATGGCGGCATACAAGCAGATATGGAGCTGGGGAAGGAGTTGCATCTGGACCTGCAGGCAGCAGGAAGAGTCTGTGTCCACACTGGGCGTAGCTTGAGCATAGGAGACCTCAAAGCCCTCCCCACAGTGACACACTTCCTCCAACAAGGTCACACCTCTTACTTGTGCCCCTCCCTATGTGGACCATTTTCTTTCAGACCACCACAGGTGTTAAGATGAGCAGAGAAGCTGCATCTTCAGAGCTCCCGGAAAACCTGGCAGCCATCTCCACGTGGATTTTCCCTGCCCTGTCCCCACCAATGGTCACTACACCATAACCTTGAGGAGGAGCCACCTTGTGAATCTTGTAGCTTTCTGATCTTCTTGAGCCTGGTACATTTTTTTCTTCCATTTTTTCTTTTATTAAAAATAGATGTTTTTCATACAATATGAAATGGTTACAGTTTCCCCTCCCTGCCTCCCTTCTCATCCCGCTCCATACCCTTTCTGTCTCTCCTTAGGAAACTAACAGGCATTTAAAGAATACTAATAAAACACAATAAGATAAAACAAAAAAATAAAAGCAAATTGATTTGGTTTGGTTTTTCGAGACAGGGTTTCTCTGTGAAACAGTCCTGGCAGTCTGAAACTCACTCTGTAGACCAGGCTGGCCTCAAAATCACAGAGATCCTCCTGCCTCTGCCTCCCGAGTGCTCAGATTAAAAGTGAGCGCCACCTCTGCCTGGCCAAAACCAAATTGGAATACAACAAAACAACTGAACAAGAAAAAGGGTCAAAGAAAAAGCAGGAGAAACACATATAGATACAGAGGCACCTATGCTTGCATGCATAGGAGATCCCATAACATGACCAGAAGCCATAATATATAAACAAAGGACCTGTAAGGTTTGGTTTTTAACGTTCCGACGTAACATTGTGAGACAAAGAGCCTCCAAAGATAGCACTGAGCTCATTCTGTGCTGGCATCCACTGCTGGGCATGGAGCCTGCCCTTAAGGGTTGTTTGTTTCCCCAGTGAGACTCCCTTGGAGGAAGCTAATTGTTCATTTGCAAGTGGCTATCAACTGTAGTAGCTTCTGGGCTGGGGATGGGAGCGCGTGTCCACTCCTCCTTTCAGCTCTAGGCCCCATCTGGTGCAGACCTGTGCAGGTCGTGTGCGCTGCCTCAGGCTTGTGAGTTCCTATGTGTGCCAGCCTTGTGTCTAGAAGGCCTTCATTCCTTAGTGTCCTTCATCCCCTCTGGTTCTTACATCCTTTCTGCCTCTGAACTCTGGCATCAAGTTCCCTGAGCCCTGAGGGGAATGATCTGATGGAGACCTACCTTTTAGGGCTGAGTGTCCCAAGGTCTCTCACTCTCTGTTTATTGTCTGGCTGTGGGTTTCATATTTGTTCCCATCTGCTGCAGGAGGAAGCCTCTCCGATGACGGCTGAGCAAGACACTGACCTATGAGCAGAGCAGAGTGTCATGAGGGGGCATTTATTGCTATGACCCATTAGCAGAACAATAGTATTTGGTTTTCCCCTAGTCCCTGTCCTATCTAGTCTCAGTTCTTGGCCACCTGAGCATTGCTGGGGAGAGTTCCCTGTCATGGCATGTGCCTGAACTCTAATCAGATATTGGCTGGTTAGTCCTGCAAGCTTCATGTCACTATTGCACCAGTGCATCCTGCATGTAGGCCATCACTGCAGATCCAAAGGTTTGTAGCTGGTTGGTGTTCACCTTTCTTCTTTGGCAGTGTGCAGAGTGCCTTCCAGTACCGCGGACACTAGGGGGAAGGCCCTAGGTAGGCTCCAGCTTGACTTCCCCGCTCAGTGAATTATACAACTGTTGTGTCGGCAATAGGAGGGCATTATGGTCAGTTTGTAGAGAACCACCAATAACTTTGGCAGTAGCCTGGGTTGCTCAGGTGTTCCCATGGGACCCCTTTAGCCAGGAGCTCAATTACACATAACCTATTCTTGGTACTGAAAGCTTCGTTTGGTGACAAGAGATGTTCAGTTGAGGCTCTGCCTCCTCCATTTTTTGGTGATTTCATTTAGACTGCCCTCATAAGTGTCTATATTATAGGAAGCTTCTATGATCCCTCAAATGGCCTTTAGTTTTAAATGTCCCTCCCCATATTCCTGCCCTCGCTCCTCTTTTCCCTCCTCCTACTTTCGCCACTCCCACTTCAGTACTCCCCCTCATCCATCCATAACTATTTATTTTATTTCCCCTTCCAAGGGAGATCCCTCCCTCCCTGCTTATCCCTTACTCTCTACCTAACCTCTGTGGTTATATAGAGGTATAGATATGTGTGTGGATTGTAGCTCGCTTATCAATGATTTAACAGTTAGCATCTCTATATAAGCAAATGTATACCCTATTTGTCTTTCTAGGTCTGAGTCACCTCACTCAGGATGAATTTTTTTTCAAGTTCTATCCATTTACCTGTAAATTTCATGCTTTCACTTTTTTAAAAAAAAGAGCTCAGAAATATTACACTCTGTAAATGGATCACATTTTCCTCATCCATTCTTCCACTGACGGACATCTGGGCTGTTTCCAGTTTCCGGCTACTGTGAATAGAGCTGCGACAAGCATGGCTGAGCAAGTGTTTCTGTGGTAGGATGAAGCATTTTTGGGGTGTATGCCCAGGAGTGGTTTCACCAGATCTTGAGGTAGATTTTGGTTCTTGTTTTTGCAGTGAACCATCACACTGCTTTCCATTGTGCCTTGTACAAGTTTACACTCCCACAGGTAGTGGATGAGCGTGCCCCCTGGTTTACATTCCTGCTGAATAAGGAGTCATTTGTTTTATTGATCTTGGACATTCTGATCGGTGTAAGAGGAAATAAACGTCCAAGTAGTTTTGGATTGCATTTCCCTGATGACTAAGGATGTTGAGCATTTCTTTAAATATTTCTAAGCCATTTCAATTTCCTTTTCCGAGAATTCTGCTTAGATTTGTGCCATGCTTTTTAATTTTTTTTCCCAAGACAGGATTTTTCTACATTGTTTTGGAGGCTGTCCTGGAACCTGCTCTGTAGACCAGGCTGGCCTTGAACTTACTGAGATCTACTTGCCTCTGCTTCTCGAGTGCTGGAATTAAAGGCGCACACCACCACCACCACCCAGCAAT